>JAODAL010055269.1:0-24082 GCA_025379985.1 Phyllomedusa bahiana
GCTTCAGAATAGGCTGCTGCGGACTGTATAGCAGTATTTGGACCTCTGAAGGGATTAGTATGCTGACTGGTAGCCATAATATGGGGCGAGAGTCCTCCTGTATCACAAGCGTCCCGCTGGCCTTCCCTGGAGCAGGGATCAGGGAACAGGTCAAGCAATGATCCCTGTGATCCGCGTCCCTGACTGCTGTGGGATGGAGAAGGAGCCGTAGCCATTCCTGAGAGGTGGCTAATATACAGAGGGGAGCCACTGGCTGATGAGATGTGGGTGCCAGTCCTGGGCACTGAGCGCGCTCCCTTTGGGTCACCTTCAACAGGGCTACATGAAGCCCTAGTATCCTCCAGGGGCTGTGCAGCGTCCTGTAATAGGGTCTCCTCCACTCCCCAGGCAGGCCGAGTCTGGCCGAACCCCTGGTATGGGGAGTGCAACATCAGTGGCGGCGGCCCTGCTTTCAGCTTAGGTGCCGCGGCCGCAGCCCCACGCCCGGTACCTGCCGCCTCGCCGGGCTCACTGTCAGTCAGCGTCCGCTGCCTTCCTCGCTTCCTGCTGGTGTCCGCGCTCCTCTCTGGTGCCGTCTCTGCGCGCCGCTGCCTCCGCTTCTGTCTCGCAGTCACCGCAGGAGTATGCAGGCCCGGCTGCTCACGAGGTGAGTCACGCGCTGGCAGCGAAGATGGCGCCCGTTCCCGATTCCAGCCCCGCAAGGGGAGTAAAATAGTACTTGATCGGCACCGCCAGAACCGGAGTTCCCATTGACCTCTTCTGTCCCTTTCCAGCTCTCTTTGGGCTCATTATCTGGTGCAGGATAGGCAAAATACTAGGGGCCCACACGGAGCTCGGTCTCAGCACGTCCTAACTCCTCACATGCCAGGCCACGCCCCAATTATTCAGTCATTATATGGTGGTATTATTTATTCACTATGCAGCGGTATTATTTAGTCAATACATTGTGATGTTATTCATTCACTATGTGGTGGTATTATTCAGTCACTACATGGTGGTATTATTCAGTCACTATGTGGTGGTGTTACTTATTCACTATACGGTGGTATTAGTCAGTCATTATATGGTGGTATTATTTATTCACTATACAGTGGTATTATTGATTCACTATACAGCGGTATTATTCAGTCAATACATGTTGATGTTATTCAGTCAGTATATGGTGGTATTATTCATTCACTATATGGTGGTATTATTCAGTTATTATGTGTTCATATTATTCAGTCAATATGTGGTATTATTCATTCAACATGTGATGGTATTACTCAGTCACTATGTGATGGTACTATTTATTCACTATGTGGTGATATTATTAAGTCACTATGTGGTGGTATTATTCATTAACTATATGGTGCTATTATTCAGTCAATATGTGGTTGTATTATTCAGTCATGAGGTGGTTGTATTATTCATTCACTATGTGGTGGTGATATGTGGTTGTAATGTTTTGGTATTATTCAGTTACTGTGTGGTGGTGATATGTGGTCATGGTGTAGTGGTATTATTCAGTCACTATGCAATAGTTCTATTCGGTCACCACCGTGTTTCCCCGAAAGTAAGACAGCGTCTTACATTCTTTTTACCCCCAAAAAGTCCCACTATGTCTTACTTTCGGGTATGTCTTATATTGGCAGTATATGGCCCCCCTACGCAGGTATAGGGGAGGCTGTAGGCAGGGTATAGGGCCGGCTTAAAGGGAGGTATAGGCAGCTGTAGGCAGGTATAGGCAGCTGTAGGCAGGTATAGGGCCGCTGTAGGCAGGTATAGGGCCGCTTTTAGGCAGGTATAGGCAGGTTTTAGGGGAGGTATAAGGCAGCTGTTGGCAGGTATAGGCAGCTGTAGGCAGGTATAGGGCCGGCTCTAGGCAGGTATAGGGCAGGTATAAGGCAGCTGTAGGCAGGTATAGGCAGCTGTAGGCAGGTATAGGGCCGGCTCTAGGCAGGTATAAGGCAGCTGTAGGCAGGTATAGAGCAGGTATAAGGCAGGTATAGGCAGCTGTAGGCAGGTATAGGCAGGTTGTAGGCAATAATATCAAAATAAAAAAACAAACAATCACTTACCTGGATCCCCGCTGCTCCGTCTCCCGCAGTCTCCGCTCTGCTCTATCTTCTTCTCGGCACAGGCGGGTGACATCATCAGGCCGCGCACGCAGCGTGATGACACACGCTGCCTGTGCCGGGATCTCAGGACAGCCGCCAGTCTGCGGTCGCCCGGAGGCCACTGCGGAACATGAAGCGCTCGCTCTGTGCCCCGCAGTGGTATCCCTTCACTTATATGCGCTTCGGAGGAGTCGTATGTAGGTGAAGGAATCGCGGACAGTGCCCGGGCCAGCACAGCGCCCAGACACTGTGCGCTCACTCAGCCTTCAGTTATATGCGCTCCCTGAGGAGCCGCATATAGCTGAAGCGTCTCTGTCGGCGCCCGGGCCATCACAGCGCCCGAGCGCAGACAAAGTACAGTTACTACGTCTTACTTTCGGGGTACGTCTTACATTAGTCGACGTCCCTAAACTCCCCGCTACGTCTTACTATCGGGGGTGTCTTACTATCGGGGAAACACGGTATTAGTTGATTTTATTTAGTCATTATACAGTGGTATTATTCAATCACTATATGAAGGTATAATTCAGTCAATATACAGTAGTTTGTTTTCAGTCACTATATTGTGGTTTTTATTCAGTCACTATATGGTAATAATATTACATTATTATGTGATGCTATTATTCAGTCACTCTATGGAGGTGTTATTAAGTCATTATGTGGTGGTAATATTCAGTCAGTTTATGGTGGCAATATTTAATCACTATATGGTGGTATATGTCAGTCACTATATGGTGTTTAATTCATTCATTATCTGTTATTATTCAGTCACTATGTGGTGGCGTTATGTGAGCATGGTGTGGAGGTATTATTCAGTCACTATATGGTGGTATTAGTCACTATATGATGGTTTAATTCAGTCATTATGTGGTGTTATATTTAGTTGCTATGGGTGGCATTATTTAGTCACTATACAGTGGTATTATTCAGTTACTATATGGAAATTTTGTTCTATCATTATATGTTGGTATTATTCAGTCACTATATGAAGATATTTTTAATGCATTACATGGTGGTATAAGTCAGTCGTTGTGTGGTCTTATTATTCAGTCACTCTACAGAAGTATTATTCAGTCATTATGTGGTATTGTTTGATGTGTAACAGAAGGAGAGTCACGCACTAGGTGAGGATCCTAAGTTCAGTACAAGACTGATGGAGGCAGAGCCTCAGTAGCACCTGCGCCTCAATGAACCACAGGACTGGTCACTGCAACACTAGGTCCCTGAGGGCAGGACAGCCCAAGCCTTTGGGACGGATACAGCAGCCTGCAAACAATACTGGTTGCTCCAAAGGCACCAACATCCCCCCAGGGATAGCACAGGGGACAAGTAGAAGTTCAGGTTAATTCTGTTCAAGCAGCCACTGACCACTATTGACCTGATGAGTCTACCAAAATATTATGCAAATTTTAACCGGACAGAGGGCCTGGAAATTTTCTATACAAATTATGAAAGAAAAGTGTAAGATGTCGGAGAAGGATCTATGCATGTTTCAATAACCAGAGAAAACAACGTCCAGCTCTGGGACAGCTCTGGCCAGGAACGAGTGAGATAAGGCTCTTCACCAAACTGGCCACATGTTCTGTTAAGCTGCTCCATTCCTCGTGCTGCCCTCTATGTCCAGGGATGGAAAGTGTCAGGATTCTGGAAGTGGAAAATTTATTCCAGTATGGTCATAAGTACTTTAGGCTTCTTCTAAAGAGTCATGGTTGACCTATGTTAATTGACTGGCCTAAAGATTTGTACTGTATGAAGGGGCTGAGACCTCCCCCGGTTGGGAAGTTTCTGGAGGGTAGATTTGGCATCTGGTGAGGTTCTCCATTGACCTCTTTCTGTGAGGGTTTTTCAATCCGTCTCTTCATTAGCAGGTTACCTTGTGGAGCTGTATATCCACAGAACAGTACGGGGGTGAAGTTTTGGTCTTTGTCTCTGATGATTTTGGCCTCTCTTGGTTTGAGATGATGAATTTCATAGCTTATATTTACTGCTGGATTGTTGAAGAGTCAGGTATGGTGCTATGAGCTATCAAACAGCCAGGGGCCCATGTGCTGTTCTTATACCCCAGCCCTCTCCAGTCTGTGTCCTCCCCAAGAAACCAATTTTAAGCTCCAGTTATAAAACATATATAGGAGATATGGGGATCTCCCACGTCTCTTAATCACAAGGTTTCGTCTGTGTGTGATCTTATTTAGATTCCTAGGAAAGCGATGAGACAGGAATAAAAATGATTCTTGCAGCTTTCGGACAGGTTTGATGGATGGCCGCAGCCTGGATCCACAGGTTTATCAACTTCTACAGAGTCTGCAATTGAGAGGCACTGAGGCGGTGAGTGTCCGCGGGCCATACAGTGGGTGCAGAGGCTGAAGCGTGGAAACTTTCTATAATCCTAGACAAATAATAGTGATAAGTGCGGTGTCCAAAGTGAACAAGAAAAACACCGCACATCAGAAAAATAAAAAGCTTCAAAAGATTTCCATAAATGCCTCCACGTCACATTGCAGGGTGTCCTATGGTAATATGATGAGGGACCTGATGGAGACATGGGTGAGGGATATAATATATATACTGCTGTGATTACCCAAATGGGAAGGTAGGGCATAGCAAAGGATCAGGTTCAAGGTAGAATTGTATCTACTTCGGTGTCCACAACGTATCATCAAGCATTGTTTGTATTTATTATACCAATCCTGCACGGGTCCTGATTTGCATTCTGTATTATCCTCTAGAGCTGCACTCACTATTCTGCTGGTGCAGTCACTGTGTACATACATTACTTATCCTGTACTGATCCTGAGTTACATCCTGTATTATCCTCCAGAGCTGCACTCACTATTCTGCTGGTGCAGTCACTGTGTACATACATTACTTATCCTGTACTGATCCTGAGTTACATCCTGTATTATCCTCCAGAGCTGCGCTCACTATTCTGCTGGTGCATCCACTGTGTACATACATTACTTAACCTGTACTGATCCTGAGTTACATCCTGTATTATCCTCCAGAGCTGCACTCACTATTCTGTTGGTGCAGTCACTGTACATACATTACTTAACCTGTACTGATCCTGAGTTACATCCTGTATTATCCTCCAGAGCTGCACTCACTATTCTGTTGGTGCAGTCACTGTACATACATTACTTATCCTGTACTGATCCTGAGTTACATCCTGTATTATCCTCCAGAGCTGCGCTCACTATTCTGCTGTTGCAGTCACTGTACATACATTACTTATCCTGTACTGATCCTGAGTTACATCCTGTATTATCCTCCAGAGCTGCGCTCACTATTCTGCTGGTGCAGTCACTGCACATACATTACTTATCCTGTACTGATCCTGAGTTACATCCTGTATTATCCTCCAGAGCTGCACTCACTATTCTGTTGGTGCAGTCACTGTACATACATTACTTATCCTGTGCTGATCCTGAGTTACATCCTGTAATTATTTTATTAAAATAGTTTTACTCCAAATGTCCCCAAAGTTGTCCCCCCCTTTTCCCACCACCCAACCTAACCGTAAAGCCCAATCCCCAACAAATATATAATATTCAACAGATACAATCTATACAAACTATAAGAATATATACATCAATGAACAACAGACAAACACATAGTCAGGCCATTCAGCAACACAACCACTAAAGCCCAAGTTCGGCACCTGCAAGCCCTATATCCTCACACAGTCACCAAAACAACACAAAAATCCTACCGTGCAGAATCAGCCATCACCAGGAAGGCAGACAACAGGCTAGGGTACTCCAAAGGCAAAGCCCCTCCAATGGAAAGAGGCTCTACCTGCACTGACCTCTTGTACTTCAGAAAGTGCACATTCACCAGGTCACCAGGAATGTTCCTATCCACCTCATCCACAGAGGATTTTCCGCTGCGTCGATACTAAGTACCGTGCTTGCCACGTGTAATACCTGACCTCTAAGCTGACGAGAAATAACGAGCTCCGCTCCCAGGTGTCTGAATGCTCCATAGGCCCATTCCACATAGGGGAGACCAGCCAGCCCAGGCCAGCCAATGCAGCTCCCCTCACTGGTGTAAACCTCTGTGTTAAAGGGACAATGAAGGAGGAAGTGGTCCATGCTCTCCAGCAGGCCACTGCACTCTTTGTGGGGACACCCCCATCCTCAGAGCTCCTACACTTCAGGATGTCCCTCACACACAGTTTCCCATGAAAGCAGCGCTAAGCCAAGTCCCAAAACTTTGAGGGGATCTTGATGGAATTCAAAAACCGCAACCCAACCTCCACATCTTGACTTGGGCAGTTCATGAGCGCCAGAGGTTTTTGGAAATGGTTCAACAGAACCCTTTTGCTAAGGAATTTCCTCGACTGAGTCCTGATTTCCCACATCTCCAGATCCCACCGATGTAGAACCTTCAGAACCAGGGCAGCATAAGCTGGGAGTTGCCCATAAGGCATGCGCAAAAACTTCACTTGCCCTCCTGTCTCCCAGGAGAAGAAAGGCTGAAACCATCCCTGACAGGAGAAATGCCATGGAGGAGGTAGGTCTGGTAGGTTGATCTTAATAAAGGTGTTCACAAAGAACTCCACAGGGTTGAACATGCCCAACCCTTCTAGTCTCCTCATTTGGTAAGTAACCTCCCTCTTGACTAGGTTCAGCCTATTCCCCCATTAACATTTGGAAGAACAGACTGTAGACTCTAGTAAAGAAAGGTTCAGGCAAGATGCAAACAATGCCCAGATACAACAGCAAAGAGATCAGGTATGTTTTGATAATGTTAACCCTTTCCCTGAGGGTCACAGACAAACCCTTCCACTGCTCCACTTTCTGAGCAGCAAACTTAAGCCTGCTGTCCTGGTTTTGATTGGGGTAATCCCTTTGGCCAAAGTCAATGCCGAGAACTTTTGCGGTCTGCTGGGGCTCTGGGAGGGTGTCTGGAAGATCAAAACCAGGATCTCCTCCTCCCAGCCAGAGTCTCTCACACTTGTTCCTGTTGATCTTGGAAGGATATGACTCTGAGTAGCATTCCACCCCTGACAGCCCCACTCCACCTCCCCTCTTGAGACACAAAGATAGTTATGTCATCAGCATAAGCCACCACCCTCAGACTGGCCTCCGGAATTGCCTGGTCCATCCTAACCCCCAACACCTGTCCACAATCAATCCTCCCAAGTAAAGGATCAATCACAAACACATACAGTAGTGGGCTCAGAGGATGATCCTGGTGAACCCCAGACCCCACCTCAAAAGGGTGGCTAATCCAACTGTTAACCAGCTGGAAACCCCCCCCCCCTCTGTGTACAAGGTCTTAAGTCAATCGACAAACCTGGTCAGGCCATAAGTTAGGAGGACAGACCAGTGGTACTCATTGTTAACATCATCAAATAATTTTTGCCTGATCTAAGGACAGCATGTACCCCTTCCAGTGACCTGCTTCACAGCCTCTCGGACACTGAGCACAGCACTAAACGTACTGCGGCCTGGAATAGAGTAGTGCTGGGCCCCTGAAAGAAGCTGGGATGCAAACTTTATCAACCGATTAAACAGCACCTTCACCAGAATCTTTCTGTTCACGTTGAGTAGCGCTATGGGATGCCAGTTCTCAATATGAAACGGAGCTTTACCCTTTGACAGAATGATCGAGGCCGACCTCCTCATTAACTTTGGCATAGTGCCCAAGGAGAGGCACTTATTTATTCCCTCAGTCAAGAGGGGAACCAAGGTGTCCTTAAAGGTCTCATAAAACTGAGATGAGGCTTGAGAGCTGGTGAAAGAACTTGTACACTCTTTGTTTGAACATCTCCCACCACTCAGACTTACTACTGCACAGATCCAGCAATGGTACCTGGCTCTGAAAGAAATCCTCAAAGGACTGTCTGATCTCCGCTTCTTCCAAAAGAGATGAACTGAGCCTCCAGTAGTCTCTTACCATGCTGGGCTTCTCTGTAACATGCAGAGAAAACAAAATTAAACAGTGGTCAGAAAACTCCCCCACAACAGCGGACACTGCTGAAGAATCGACTTTCTCCTTCAAATAAAACCTATCCTAGACCTACAACGACCCCTATAATAGGTGAACCCCGCGTGGCCTGGGGTGTGCTGGATGTGGACATCCACCAAGTGAGTCTCAATAACTATGCTATTCAACGCGACACTGTCATAAGTCAGCTTGTCCCCTCTCCTGGCGCCTTGT
This sequence comes from Phyllomedusa bahiana, assembly GCA_025379985.1. Lineage (NCBI taxonomy): Eukaryota > Metazoa > Chordata > Amphibia > Anura > Hylidae > Phyllomedusa > Phyllomedusa bahiana. The sequence continues at coordinate 8,265 of JAODAL010055269.1, forward strand.
GACAGTATTGAAGTCCCCTCCAAAGAACACCTGCCAACTTGTAAAAATATAGGGATTGATCCTCATAAAGCAACACTTCCGGTCCCACTTGGACTGGGGACCATAGATGTTAATTAGACGAAGTTCTTGTCCCTTCATGAGGACATCCCCAGTTCTATAACCCGTCAGCATTCTATGCTGTAAAAAGGACCGCCACTCCACTATACGGCTCAGCCGCAAGAGACCAATAGGAGGCTCCACGTCTCCACTCCCTTTTAGCTTTGAACACAGCCACCAAATCTGTCAGCCTGGTCTCCTGCAAAAATAAAATGTCAGCTTCAACTCCTCTGAGAAAATCAAAGGCCACAAATTGAGCCGTATCCGAATTAATGCTGAAAATATTAATGGATGCCAGGGTCAACGGAGTGGGTGTCGCCATCCCTGGTGATTGAATTACACGGCTTTCTTTTACCCCTGCCCATGCAATTCTCCCTATCAGATGATGGCTTTTCTCTTTCTAAAGAGATAGATGTGTCCATATCACCTCTGTCCTTGTTCTGTGCCAGTCTCTCCTCCTGAGGACATGTTTTTCCCAAGGGAAGGGGGCTTTGTAGGCTCTGATGTCACTGAAGCCTCCTGAACCCTACTCCCGGCCAACTCTTCCAATGAAGGTACGATGTCACCAAGGGCATGGAACAGATTTGAGAGACCAAGCACCCCTGAAGATGAACAACAGAATTGATCCTCAGTGGTTAAAGGGAATGGAGTTCAGTACTGTCATAATTCTTGTAGTGTTTCATTCACTTTACAGGTTTCCTTAATAGATTACATCAGATTGGTTGAATCCATTTCTTTAATAAAATGTTCAATAAGAGATGGTTTCTGGAAGTAGTTATCTAAATAATGTGTTTTGTGTTGTTTCTATGTGATTTTTACCATTTTTTTTCCAGTATTAGTAGTAGAGTGTCAGACACCTCACCATGACTATCGGCTAGAGCTGTTTCTTGTGACACAAGATAAACACTAACCCCCTCTCTCTCACTTTTCCCCCAATACCCAATACACCAGGGGTAATAGGAAGAGATAGGTAACTGTCAGAAGTGGACAGTTACCTCTAATGTGATGTTCCTCTTCTGGGGTGGCTGCAGGCTGGTATTTTCAGGATGGTGAGAGACCAATATCCATGCTCCTTCCCATCCTGATAGTATTGGGCTGCAGTTGTCAGTTTTACTTTACCTGGTTATGAAAAGGGGGAACCGCACATTGCTTTTTTATCATTTGAAAAAAAAATTATGAAGAAAAAAAAGACTTTTGGTCCCACCAATTTTCATAACCAGCCAAGGTAAAACCAACAGCTGCAACCTGATACTATCAGAATGAGGAAGTCCATGAATTTTGCGCCCTTCCCATCCTAAAAATACCAGCCTACAACTGCACCAGAAGTGGACCCTCAAATTAGAGGGTCCGCTTCTGATGGTAACTTTGCTCTTTTCATTACCCTTGGTTTGTTGGGTACTGGGGTAATAGTGAGAGTGGCTTAGTATCAGCATTGCGGGGATGAAAAACACTGCAGACTGACACCAAGCTCCAGTGATAGTAATGGAGTGGCGGCTGTCAGACACCCGTATTACTAGCACTGAAATAAAATGGTAAAAAACACCACTTTATTCAACTAAACACTCTCCAACTACATCCTTTGTTGACCATTTTATTAAGGAAATAGATCCAATGCAGGTCCAACATAGTCCAAGAAATTCAATGTAGTCCGAAAGGGAAACCTCTGAAAAAAACAGAAACACTAAGCAAACATATACAGTGGGAAAAAAAAGTCAGCCACCAATTGTGCAAGTTCTCCCACTTAAAAAGAGGAGAGAGGCCTGTAATTGACATCATAGTTCAACCTCAACTGTGAGAGACAGAATGAGAAAACAGTCCAGAAAATGCTATTGTCTGATTTGGAAAGAATTTATTTGCAAATTATGATGGAAAACAAGTATTTGGTCACCTACAAACAAGCAAGAGTTCTGGCTCTCACAGACCTGTAACCTTTTCTTTAAGAGGCTCTTCTGTCCTCCACTCGTTACCTGTAGCAATGGCTCCTGTTTGAAATTGTTATCAGTATAAAAGACCTCTGTCCACAACCTCAAACAGTCACACTCCAAACTCCACTATCGTGAGACAGCTGTTGAAGGACAACAGAAACAAAATTGTAGTTCTGCACCAGACTGGGAAGACTGAATCTGCAATAGGGAAGCAGCTTGGTGTGAAGAAATCAACTGTGGGAGCAATAATTAGAAAATGGAAGACATACAAGACCACTGATAATCTCCCTCGATCTGGGGCTCCACACAAGATCTCACCCCATGGGTTCAAAATGATCTCAACCACACGGGGGGACCTAGTGAATGACCTTCAGAGAGCTGGGACCAACGTAACAAAGGCTACCATCAGTAACACACTACGCTGCCAGGGACTTAGACCTTGCAGTGCCAGACGTGTCCCCCTGCTTAAGCCAGTACATGTGCAGCCTGTCTGCATTTGGGTGATCCAGAAGAGTATTGGGAGAATGTCATATGAAACCAAAGTAGAACTGTCTGGTAGAAACACAACTCATCGTGTTTGGAGGAGAGAGAATGCTGAGTTGCATCCAAAGAACACCATACCTACTGTGAAGCACAGGGGTGGCAACATCATGCGTTGGGGCTGTTTCTCTGCAAAGGGACCAGGACAACTAATCCATGTACATGATAGAATGAATGGGGCCATGTATCGTGAGATTTTGAGTGCAAACCTCCTTCCATCGAAAAGGGCATTGAAGATGAAACATGGCTGGGTCTTTCAACATGACAATGATCCCAAGAACTCCACCAGGGCAATGGAGGAATGGCTTCAAAAGAAGCATTTCAAGGTACTGGAGTGGCCTAGCCAGTCTCCAGATCTCAAACCATAGAAAACATTTGGAGGGAGTTGAAAGTCTGTGTTGCCCAGCAAAAGCCCCAAAATATCACTGCTCTAGAGGAGATCTGTATGGAGGAATGGGCCAACATACCAGCAACAGTGTGCGCCAACCTCGTGGAGACAGAAAACGTCCGACCTCTGTCATTGACAACAAAGGAGATAGAACAAAGGATTAAGATGAACTTTTATTATTGACCAAATACTTATTTTCCACCATAATTTGAAAATAAATTATTTTCACATCAGACAATGGGATTTTCGGGATTTGTTTTCTCATTTTGTCTCTCATAGTTGAGGTCGACCTATGATGTCAATTACAGGCCTCCCATCTTTTTAAGTGGGAGAACTTGCACAATTGGTGGCTGACTGAATACTTTTTTCCCCACTGTGTAGGCTTCTCATAGTCCAGGAAAGCTGGGTGATGTCACATAGCCCGAAGCAACCTATTTTCTTATTAGTAGGAAAATTGGGTGTCTGCTTTGGAGGATATGGCACCATCCAGCTTTCCTGGAGGCTGGATAGGCTGTCTAGCACCCGGGAACATCACACACAGCATATATTGTTGGTGGATGTCTGGACTGTCTGCAGCCCCACAGATATTGGATTGCTTGAGGATCTTATAGGACTCTCTGGGGTCCCATAGACATAGATTGTTGTGTGATGTCAAAGGGGCGTAAGAGAGGTGGTTCAGCACTCCATAGGTAAAAAACATGTACTTTATTGTCCCATAGTAGAAAAAATAAAATCAAAGAACAAACATGATTAAGCTATTGATGCGTTACGGGTCTATATTGCAGAGAGGAACCTTAGTCATAACACAGCTAGCTCAAACATCCAACATGTTTATATAGACCAGTAATCATAGACAGATGAACATTAACCCTTAAAGAGGACCTATCACCAGTGACGGAACCATTTTGAAAACAGCTGACGGGAGCAGCCATCTTGTGGATGGCAGTTAAACAGGCTGTCATATAGGCCACGCCCCTAATTCCAAGCCTGTATGCGCCAGGATTCCAAGTTTGTATGCACTGCAGTTAGTCTGCTTCTCAGCTCCCTGATGCAAAATCAAATCAGATTCTGGATCAAAGAAGCCACTTATTTTTTCCACATAGAACATTTGAAATATTAGGAAATTAAAGTTTTTTTTTTATTATTTATGTGTGTCTGTATAAATATCCAGCTACGTGTACGGGTGTGTGTACGTGTGTGTGTGTGTGTGTATATTTATGTACTGTCTCTCTGGAGATGTGATAGAGGATAAGAATATGCTGCAGATAAGTTAAAAATAAAATAAAGGCTATAACAGCATACTTTAATATAATATGCTAGGAGACATTAAAATGCCCATTGATTGCCAAAAAAAAACCCTAAACTACATGGTATGTTTTATATGATTCTGGTGATACCAAATTATTATAGGCTTTGTTATTTTTTTTGAGAAAATCTTTTTTTTTTACTTTTTTTGTAGAAATGCCAGTAACTTTTTTTTGTTCAAATCACCTATGGTCCCTGAGTAATGGTGCATTTGTTTTGCATGCGGAGGAACACCTTTTATTGGAACCATTTTGGCAGTTCAGGTGATTTTTTTTATTATTTTATATTCCTATTTCTTAGGGATATAAAATGGCCAAAAATCCACAATTTTGGATTTTTTTTCTTCTCCAGTGTTCGGCGTATGGGCTAAATGTTTTTTAAAATTTTAAAGGGGGTTGTCTCACTACAAAGATTGCTTTTTATGTTTAAAGATCGTGCAAAAAACAAGTCACTTTGCAATATATATCCATTAACAGTGTCCTACCTATTCGTAGATATCCCCTTTTCCCTTTGGGCTGCTCACTCCTCAGGTCGCTATAGCTACAGACCTTTTTTTAGCTTTCCTGATGGGGTTGCCAGCACTGGTTGCTATAGCTACAGACCTGGTTTCTACACAGCCTAGTGGAAGCCAGGAAACACGCCCCTGAATTCAAAATTAAACCAAGAAAACAGGACTGAGGTAAGATGAATCAATATAGTGAGACAACCCCTTTAATAGATCAGATTTTTCTGAACAGGATTTTACAGACAGGACTCTTATGAGTCCTCCATTTTTTTCCTTTTTTTATTTGTAAAATGGCAAAAAATGGGGATTTTGAATTTTTTAATATTTATTTTATTATATGGCATTTACTTATTCTACTACCGTATATAGGCTTTTCAATCATTATCTATTATACCCAATCTATGACACCACAGGGTCTAAAGTGTGAACTGCTATTAGCGGTCGTTGCCTGTGTGTGTATGTGTATATATCAAGCAAGCAATGTGGTACACACATAAGAGGTAATTTATACCAAAATACATAATTAACGTGATCAATCAATCAATAGTGAAAAACATATAAAATACATATTTCATAAGTATTCAAATTAATAGTGTCCAGCAACAATATTCAAAAACATCACAATAATATCAAGTAAGTGCAAAAAATGTGAATCAGTCCATTATAAATACATATAAAGTGCAAAATAACATAATTAATCAATTAATAACACATGTGTAGACAGTGATTAAAAGTAATAAGAATTCATGTGAACAAACACTCACCATGGATACAACCCAATACAGCATGTTTACGGCGCTATGCCGTTAAAGTGCGCATTCTGTGATGTAAAAAGGACATGCTATCATGCCCCTAAACCCGTGAGAAGACCGAAAAATGTAGTGCGCAGCGCGATTTAGGCACGCAAAGCGCACAAAAATGCCAGTACCCCCTCACTAAACCCTTAGAGCTTAATGCACTTGCGCAAACTCGCGCAATAACAGCGGCATTAACCGGAGATCATCCGGATTAGAAATAAAGTAAAATAAAATAAAATATGGGATTAACGACAGGTAGATATAATAGGTATACCCCAACATGAATATAAAGCTTAAAAGGACAGAATAAATACTACGTTCCTTTACAGGGATAAGGACACAAGGGGAAAAATGACCCAACAAGAGACACACGCCCGGGAGATGTGGTTAAATATGTGTATACCACCATCCAATTATGGACTAGCGGATGCCCACAAAAAACCAACCAAAACCACCTGTATCAGACGGTTGACATACTGTTATCCCTAATGAGACCAAAACAGAAATCTTCATGAAGTATAGCACGTCCAAAATTAAATAAGGGTGGGCGCAAAGTTAAAAAAAGCAGCCTACCAATATAACCTGTTGAAAACACCACCCCAACCAAATTTTTATTACATATGAAAAATTAATAAGAAATGATAATAAAATAAAAATAACTTTATTTAAAATAATTCCAAATAAAAAATGCAGAAAAATTCAGAAAAGACTGTATGTTTATATCCAAGGTGAGAGATCGCTTAGTAAAATCAGATGTTGGATCTAAGACGATGGTGAGACAAAAATACTTTGTAGTGTCTGGAAAAGGCTCTTTTCCGTGTTTATCTTGTGTCCCTTAATGATTAAAGGTGATAAATTTGTCCACCCTGGGACTGGTTTTGAGTGTAATATCAAGTATTACCTGACTTGTACATCAGATTGTGTTATATATGCCCTTATGTGTCCTTGTAACCTGATATATATTGGTGAGACTAGATGTAGTGCAAAAACACGTACTAATCAACATAGATACACGATTAGAAAGAAAAGGATGGATTTGCCTGTATCGTAAGCATTTTACAGAAGCAGGACATAGTGAGAAGGATTTGAGATTCATGCTTCTTGATTATATTCCAATACATAGAAGAGGAGGTGATTGTGTTAGTGCACTTAAACGGAAAGAGTTATATTGGATTTTTCATATCAATACTTTACAACCATACGGTTTAAATGTAGATTTTAAAATATTGCCGAACATGTGAATTTATGCTCATTTTCCTTGTTTTGAGTTGGTTCTATGTCTCCTTCTTTAATTGTAGGTGTGGTATTTACATAATTTAATTTATTATTTATTTATATTTTTTTCAGATGGACTTTGAGGATTGAGAACTAAAATGGATTGTTTATGGATGAATTCTCACCTTGGATATAAACATACAGTCTTTTCTGAATTTTTCTGCATTTTTTATTTGGAATTATTTTAAATAAAGTTATTTTTATTTTATTATCATTTCTTATTAATTTTTCATATGTATAAATATTTGGTTGGGTGTTACACAGGTTATATTGGTAGCGCTGCTTTTTAGCTTTGCGCCCCCCCTTATACATTTTGGACTTGCTATACTAACATGGAAGATATTCTGTTTTGTCCCATTAGGGATAACAGTATGTCAACCCATCTGATACAGGTGGTTATTGGTTGGTTTTTGTGGGCATCCGCTAGTCCATAATTGGATGGTGGTATACTCACATTTAACCACATGTACAGGGTGTGTGTCTCTTTTTGGGTCATATTCCCTTGTGTCCTTATCCCCTGTAAAGGACGTAGTATTTATTCTGTCCTTTTAAGCTTTATATTCATGTGGGGTATACCTATTATATTTACCTGTCTTTAATCCCATCTTTTATTTTATTGTACTTTATTTCTAATCCGGATGATCTCCGGTTAATGCCGCTGTTATTGCGCGACTTTGCGCAAGTGCATTAAGCTCTAAGGGTGTAGTGAGGGTACTGGCATTTTGTGCGCTTGCGTGCCTAAATCGCGCATGCGCACTACAATTTTTCGGTCTCTCACTGGTATGGGCATGATGTCATGTCCTTTTACATCACAGACATGCGCACTTTAACGGCATAGACGCCGTAAACATGCTGTATTGGGTTGTATCCATGGTGAGTGTTTGTTCACATGAATTCTTATTACTTTTAACCCCTTCCCGACATTGGGCGTATGCATACGCCCTGGCGATCGCGCGGGCTTGCGTGCGAGCCGCGCGCAATCGCGGCATGGAACCAGCGGTAAATTACCACTGGCTTCATGCCCCATCACCCCCGGCCGGAGCCTGTCATGGCCGCGATAATGATGCCGCAGGCAGGAGGAGTGAGCTCCCTCTGCCTACGATCGGCGAGGCAAGCGGCACAGATGCCGCTCGCCCGTCTCCTACCAGACTCCCCGGATGCTGTCTGAATGCATCCGGGTAGTCTGGTGACGTCACCATGCCCAAAAAAATGATTGGGGCAGGGTGTCATAGTTCCCATGGCGACCTATGACAGCAGTAAGTGTGCATAGTTTCCCCTCTTCAACGCAATTAATGTTTCTTTTCCCGTGGGGATTTGCCGTTAAAATCCTAAATGGGGAAAATTAAAAAAAAATGTGAAAAAGTAAAAAAAAAAAAGTACAAAAAAATAAAAACACAAAAAAAAAATAAAATTAAAACAATACCTCCCCTTTTCCCCCTTTAAAAAAGCCATCCCCCCCAAAAAAGATCAAAAATAAATAAAGTCCCCAATATTGGTATCGCCGGTGGTAACGACCTGCCCTATAAGTCGTCAGTTAATTTCCCGTATGGTGAACGCGTAAAAAAAAAAAAAAAAAAACAGTCACAGAATTGCGATTTTTGTGCCCTGAAAGCACATTAATGGAATAAAAAAGCGATCAAAATCATATAGAGCCAAAAGTTGTACCAATTTTAAAATTAAAATTGGTAAATTTTTTTTAAGTTTAAAAAATTGGTAAATTTTTCAAAATTTTTCCGATTTTTTTTATTTTTTTCACAAATAAACAAGGTTTTTTGGACCAAAAAAATTTTTCATCTTAAGTATAAAATTCACGAAAAACAATTCTGAATCACATGGATAGGTTAAAATGTAAAAAAGTTATTCTCACATAAAGTGACACATGACAGATTTTTAAAAAATGGGGCTCTGTCGAGAGGCCCAAAAACGGCTCCCGGGGGGGTGAGGGGTTAATCATGTTAACATGTGTTTTTAATTGATTAATTATGTTATTTAAAATTTATATGTTTTTATAATGGATGATTACATTTTTTTTCACTTACTTTTATTATTTGTGATGTTTTTTAATATTGTTGCTGGAATATTAATTTGGTTCTTATGAATATGTATTTTTTAGTTTTTCACTATGGATTGATTGATCACGTTAATTATGTATTTTTGGGATTAAATTACTCTTAGTGTGTACCACATTGCTTGAGAAAAGGCTCTATTGTCGAGCTGAAAGTGTCTGCCTTCTTGGGTGAATAAATCACAGTTTTTCCTTTTTTTCCTGAACTGGAGTGCTGTGGGTTTTTCTTTTTATTAAAATTTTGGGTTTTTTGGTTAACACCCCTTTGGCGCGCACCCCTTTTTTTTACTTTTTGGTTTCGCATTGTTTTTTTCATTTATATTTTATTTTTAAAATGACGGTACTGCGTATGGAAAGATTCCCCAAACCCCATACACCCTTCAACTATTTCGATGTAGGGGGCCTTTTAAATGTGTAAAGGGGGGGTTAAACAAAAATTTTTTTTAAAAATTTAATTTTTTTTTTTTTTTTTAACCCCCCTTCAACATTTGGAGGGGCCCCCGTAATCGAAATAGTGTGAAGGGGGGTGTATGGGGGCGGGCAAGTCTGTTCCATAGCGTGACCCGTAGTTTTAATTAAAAACCAGCAATTGTTATATTTATTATTTATTTTGACAACAATTGGTTTAGTTTTTGATAACAAGCATAGTGTCCCTTTTTTATTTGTTTAGCCCACAGAATTTATAGTTACTAGTTTGGGTCTTTTTGACCCTAGTAATAGAAACTTCCCAGGATTTATATGATGCATGGGAATAATTATGATCCATACAGAAGTTATCGCCCCATGAGGTGATATTACTGGGTAATTAGAGGTAAAATCTATAAGGCTGGGGAATGATCTGTATGGTGCAGCCAGGCTAAATTCCCTTTTTAACATCCATGTAGCCCCTTTCCAGCCTTGGTGGATGTAGCTTTATGTCACTGTATCAGGCCAGCAGTGAGGGGGTTAATGACTCACCGAGGCAGTCGGAGGGGGGGGGGGGGCAGGGGTGGGATCTTTCTTTTGCGGGACAGGGGTGAGTTTACTGCCCGACAAGGGGGAGTATTACATGAGGAAAGAGGCAGCCGAGCACAGGACCCTGTGTGTGATCCTGGTGCTGCTGCAGCCCAAGCATCACTGTCACTACGTTGGCCGGACAAATGATAGCACAGGCAGCAGTGAGCAGACACAGGGGCTCAGCCCTTATCAGCGGGGTGCAGCATTTCAGGGCCGGCACTCCTGTACCCAGGTTATAGGGGCTGAGCCTCCTTGTGTGTGCTCAGTGCTGCACAGCTCATTAGTATCGGGGCAGGCACTCAGCATACAGCAGCTGGAGCAGAAGCCCCTGTGGGTGGGTGCACGGAGCCCCTGTGGCTGGGTGCACGGAGCCCCTGTGGGTGGGTGCACGGAGCCCCTGTTGATGAGCATACTGCTGCAAACTCCAGCCCCTTGCCCTTCCAGCAGCACTGCTCAGCATACCAAGAGCTGCCCGAGAACTCGCACAAACTGCTCTTCAGCATCATGGGACAGTGACGTAAGCACAGCAGTGAATGCTGGGAGCTTGTGTGTGACTGCCCCGTGCCGACTTCGTTCTCAAGTCGGCTCAGTAGCACTGGTTTTGGACCAAACAGGGATTTTTTTTTACATTTAGGTTGTGCATTTTTAATAGGTTATATTTTAAGAAGTGCTTATTTTTACATTTGCTATTGAAAGCAAACGTGAAAATTTTAGTGATAGGTACTCTTTAAGAGGTCCAAGCAAAAACATGTGCAAAAACAAAAAACATATAAATTGGAAAATAAACATCTTAATATCCAAAGTAGCAATAAAGAAAGCACACATATTATGCATGATTGAAAAATCAGTAAACATATAAAAGATCAGATCTATAGTTTAAGCCTTTTGGAAAACATGTGTTAAGGGATAGAATCCCAAAGGCATCTCTATCTAATAAAAGCTTTCCCAGTCTCCACCTCTGGTGGGACGATTACCTTTCCAGAGCTTTTAACCTTTAGGCTTGCTATAGAGCCAGAATGCATGTGGCGGAAATGTCGAGAGGCTCCTGAAACGGATCTTAAACTAATGTGTCCTATGTCATAAATGTGTTCCCGTATTCTGGTAAATAGAGCCCGGGTGGTGCACCCAATATATTGTAAATTGCATTCTGTGCAATGGATCATATAAATGACATATGTTGAACGGCAGTTAAAGGGATTGTCTCACTATGAAGATCATAGCTAAAAATGTGGGGACCAAAAATCTAAGGATGTACTTCCTTGGTTACTATTGGCAAAGTGCTACGGTTTTAGAGAACGGGCTGGTTTACATGTGCTTAGCAACGGTGTTTGTTTACTGGTCAGGGAAGCATTCTGTCCTGCCCAGGTCATGCACATGCAAAGGAAAGGCAGTTAAGAGGAGGGGCAGGGATGTGTGTATTGGCAGGCAAGGAGGAGAAGCAGTGAGAGGACATGCAGGGGGGTTGTGTGTATTGTATCCTCTTCACTGCTTCTCCTCCTTGCCTGCCAATACACACATCCCTGCCCCTCCTCTTAACTGCCTTTCCTTTGCATGTGCACGACCTGGGCAGGACAGAATGCTTCCCTGACCAGTACACAAACACCGTTGCTAAGCACATGTAAACCAGCCCGTTCTCTAAAACCGTAGCACTTTGCCAATAGTAACCAAGGACGTACATCCTTAGATTTTTGGTCCCCACATTTTCAACTATAATCTTCATAGTGAGACAATCCCTTTAATGAATGTTTTAATAGGATATTGTTGTTCTGTTATACTGGAAGAAAAAAATGCACATTTATCCATATACGTCAAAGGGGCACAACAGAAATTAGATTGTTGGTGGATGGTGGATGGAGAGGACTGTCTGGAGCCTCATAGACATTAGATTGTTGGGTGATGTCAGAGGACTGTATGGGGCTCCATACACATTAGATTGTTGGAGCATGTCAGAGGACTGTCTGGGGCCCCATAGACATTAGATTGTTTGGAGATGTCAGAGGGCTGTCTGGGGCCCCATAGACTTTAGATTGTTTGGAGATGTCAGATGACTGTCTGGGGCCCCATATACATTAGATTGTTGGGGACATCAGAGGACTGTCTGGGGCCCCATAGACATTAGATTGTTTGGAGAAGTCAGAGGACTGTCTGGGGCTCCATAGACATTAGATTGTTTGGAGAAGTCAGAGGACTGTCTGGGGCTCCATATACATTAGATTGTTGGAGGATGTCAGAGAACTGTCTGGGGCCTCATAGATATTAGATTGTTGGAGGATGTCAGAGGACTGTCTGGGACCCCATAGACATTAGATTGTTGGTGCATGTCAGAGGGCTGTCTGGGGCCCCATAGACTTTAGATTGTTTGGAGATGTCAGAGGACTGTCTGGGGCCCCATAGACATTAGATTGTTGGGGGTGTCAGAGGACTGTCTGGGGCCCCATAGACATTAGATTGTTGGGGATGTCAGAGGACTGTCTGTGGCCCCATAGACATTAGATTGTTGGGGGATGTCAGAGGACTGTCTGGGGCCCCATAGACATTAGATTGTTGGGGGATGTCAGAGGACTGTCTGGGGCCCCATATACATTAGATTGTTTGGAGATATCAGAGGACTGTCTGGGGCCCCATAGACTAGATTGTTTGAGAGATGTCAGAGGACTGTCTGCGGCCCATAGACATTAGATTGTTGGGGATGTCAGAGGACTGTCTGGGGCCCTATAGACATTAGATTGTTGGAGCATGTCAGAGGACTGTCTGGGGCCCTATAGACATTAGATTGTTGGGGATGTCAGGGGACTGTCTGGGGCCCCATAGACATTAGATTGTTGGGGGATGTCAGAGGACTGTCTGGGGCCCTATAGACATTAGATTGTTGGAGCATGTCAGAGGACTGTCTGGGGCCCTATAGACATTAGGTTGTTGGGGATATCAGAGGCTGTCTGGGGCCCTATAGACATTAGGTTGTTGGGGGATGTTAGAGGACAGACTTGGGCCCCATAGACATTAGATTGCTGGTGGATGTCTGGGGCCCTGTAGACATTAGGTGTTTGGGGACTGTCAGAGTAGTGTCTGGGGCCTAATAGATATTAAATTGTTGGGAGATGTCAGAGGGCTGTCTGGGGCCTCATATACATTAGATTGTTGGGATGTTAGAGGACTGTCTGGGGCTCCATAGACATTAGATTGTTTGGAGATGTCAGAGGACTGTCTGGGGCTCCATAGACATCAGATTGTTGGTGACATCAGAGGACTGTCTGGAGCCCCATAGACATTAGATTGTTGGGAGATGTCAGAGGACTGTCTGGAGCCCTATAGACATTAGATTGTTGGTGGATGTCTGGACTGTCTGGGTCCCCATAGACATTACACCTGTAGTAATAATTGGTGGGAGATCACATTGGAGTAGAGGACATATGACTGGTCACAGCTCTTCCTGCCCGGCTATGTAGCTGAGTGTCTGCACACATGTGTAGTCTTGGTTGGGTACAGCAGAGCTGTAGAGCTGTCCGTCCTCCCCATCCAGCAGGACAATGTTCTTCTGATCCTTCCTCATAGACGTCTCACACAGCATTCCTACAAACAGGACCGACGACTTCTAGAGACAATCACAATGATGCTGCGGTATTCCGTGGGCACTTAAGACTTTAGTAAACATTGAATATTTCAATTCTTGTACAGCCCAAGTCTTCCGTATTCACTGTACCTCCCCGTCCTGGGGTCTGCAGAGTTGGAGCAAATTCCACCAAAAATACTGTCCTGCTATTCACCCTCATAGACCACAGGGCACTTTATAGGAGTATTTAACATTTATCACTTATCCACAGGACAGGTGCAGAGATGTAGCTAGAAAAAGTTGGGCTCCATTGCAAAGTTTTGAATGAGGCCCCATAACCATGAACATTTACCAGTGCCTGTAAATAATACTCATACAGTTACCAAGTCATACCGCTATACAAAGAGCAAATATCTCACCCTATGTATCCCCATTGTACAGTTGCCACTATACCAAGACAATGTTACCAATAGTAATGCTACATAATGTCCAAACACTACCGTCAGTGCATGAGCACATATCACCACTACACAGTGACTAAATAATACCGCCATACTGTTATTAAATAAAGACCTCTATACCAAGAAACAATATTTACAATAATTCCACTACTTAGAGAGGTTTTCCATTTAGCAGAGTCTCTTCGAAGGCCAGCTGGTAGCTCTTCTTTATGCCAGCCTCAGAGAATCAGGAGACGGCCTTGCTTGAGCAACTTTCCCTCTTTCATGTCTATAGGGGTTCAAAATATACTCCAGCACACGCACTCAGCTAAATTCGGAACTGCCACCTAAATGCGCGGGATGAAATATGCTAACCCGGGCCATCTCTACATTCTCTAAGATCGGCTTGTTATGAGCTTCCAGCTGGCCTCAGAAGGGACTTTGCCAAAGGGAAAAACCCCTTTAAGGACCAAACACTACTGCCAGTCCAAAGTATTATCCTGTGGAAGGGTTGAAAATACATACCTTGTAATCTATAGCTGTGGAGACTTAATGCAAGGTGGTTTAGGGCAGCAAAAATATATTTGTAAGCATATATGGTGGTCTAGGGTAGTTGAGGGGTTTATGTAAGGATTCCTGTTGTCCTAGGACAGTGAAAGGGTTAATGTAAATATCCCTGGTGAATGGCAGTGAAAAGGTTATTGTAAGGAGACCTGATGGAGGACATGGAAGGGGTTAATGTAAGCACCCCTGGTGGTTTATAGCAGTGAAGGGGTTAATGTAAGAAGACTGGTTGGAAAGCAGTATAATAATAGTATAATGGTTGAGTTGTACCTTGGGGTGAGGTGGTTACTCACCTCTCCAGTTTCCGTCATTGTCCTGCAATCACTCCCTGTTTCCACCAGACACTGATCCTAGAGATGAGTGCAGACAGGATGGAGAGGACTGCTGTGCAGCTTTAAGTCTATGGCTTCACAGTCCTGTTTATGATGGGCAGATGGATAAAGCAATGCTCTGCCTGATCTTTATGGGAGCAGGAATCCTGTGGTGAAGAGTGGCCTCTGGGCTCCTATGGCTTAGTGGCCAAATTTCCACTGTGACCATTGTGACTCCAATTTCCTCCCCCCCTGATCACTGGTCACATTCTGGAAGGCAAGCACAGAGACCCACCCTTCCCTTTCAGCAAATAGAAAGAACCCCCCTGAGGTACCAGCCAGCAGCCTCCCCTCCCTTAAGACCAAAGACTGTGTATAGCATAGAACCTCACTGCACAACTTCATAGGACCCAAATTCTAGTGGACAGTGGAGCGGAGGGTATTATATTGGCATAGTGGTATTTTTCATTGAACATTAGTAATACGGTGGTATTATTCCATCATTTTGTGATAATATTATTCATTCACTATATGGTGATATTATTTAATCACTATATGGTGGTATTATTCAGTCCCTGTATGGTGGAATTACTTAATCATTATACAGTTGTATTATTCAGTCAGTATGTGGTGGTATTATTCAGTCACTATATGGTGGTATTATTCAGTCACTATATGGTAGTATTGTTCAGTCACTATACGATTGTATTGTTCATCCACTATATGGTGGTATTATTTAGTCCCTGTATGTTGGAATTATTTAATCATCATACAGTGGTATTATTCAATCACTATATGGTGGTATTATGCAGTTATTATATGGTGGTATTATTCATTCACTATATGATTGTATTATTCAGTCACTATGTGGTGGTATTATTCAGTCATTATACAGTGATATTATTCAGTCACTATATGGTGGTGTTATTCATTCACTATGTGGTGATATTATTCAGTCACTATGGTATTATTCATTCACTATACAGTGATATTATTCAGTAACTATATGGTGGTACTATTAGAGATGGGGGGAAACGATTCTTAAAAGAAGTGGAATTCGT
>JAODAL010055270.1:0-24082 GCA_025379985.1 Phyllomedusa bahiana
TTTTGGTCTTCTGTTTCTTCCTCCTATTGCCTTTGTCCTTAGTTCTCCTGGAAGGTATTTAAGGGCTCTTCTGTCTCCTCACTTTGCTGGTTATACTGGTCCTTTTCTGTCTTTTGCCTACCTGCTCTATTCTGTGCCTCACCGGTTACCTCACTTTGCTTGGATCACGTTTATTCTTCTGCCTTCTGACTTTGTACCGCGTTCCCGATTGTTACCGACTTGGCTTGCTTGACGTTCCCATATTGTGTTTGTATTGTTTTTGTAGTGCTCAGTCTTCTGGTTGGGGCCGACCTATTAAGGAGTCGGGCACCCCAAAAGGCAGGGACAGGGGTTGGGACCAGTGTCAGGGCCTCACACTGTCTGTGTCTGTTCGTGCGCCCCTGACGGGTCCCTTACACCCTCCCTTTTCAAGTGGTGGACTCTGAACCATTCAAAGAACTGGCCAGGAAACTTGACATCCACTTCTGCCATTGTAAGGACATGGGTAGTGGCTCCTCTGGACCACCGCAAGAGGTGGCAGCGGCCACGCCAGGGAGCGGGGTCTAAGTAGGTCCCGATTTTCACCAGAGCCTGCTGCAAGGATGGACTTTCTGCGGCAGGAGTCCTACCAGGTCGCTATCCCTGGTGCGACTAGCTTGTGGTGGCAGCCGAGGTGTAACCAGGTACCGAATCGTAAGATGAAACTCGTAGTCAAAGTTCAGGCCAACAGGTCAGGGCAGGCGGCGGAGATTCGAGGTCAGGTAACATAGCAGAAAGGTCGGGTACACGGGCAGACAGGAACTGATGAACAGGGGGAAATTGATAAACAGGAATAAATATATTAACAGGGGGAAATTATTGAACAGGGGGAAATTGATGAACAGGAATAAATATATTAACAGGGGGAAATTATTGAACAGAGGGAAATTGATGAACAGGAATAAATATATTAACAGGGGGGAAATTTATGAACAGGGGGAGATTGATGAACAGAGAAAGGCCATTAACAATTTTTGATGATCCAATTGGACAGGAGTATTCCCCTGGGAGAACGAAGTCATACACGGGAGGAAATGCTCCGGGTCATGCAAGTTGTCATCGATTTGTGGCTTTCTCCGCGACAACTGGGGAAGAGAAATCCATTACATGACTACATGTTAAATGGAAAAACACTGGGTAAAAGTGACATGGAGAAGGACTTGGGAATCCTGGTGGACAGTAAACTTAATTGTAGCAGCCAGTGTCAGGCAGCAGCAGCCAAAGCAAATAGGATCATGGGATGCATTAAAAGGGGCATAGATGTACATGATGAGAACATTATTCTCCCATTATACAAGTCACTGGTTAGACCACACATGGAATATTGTGTACAGTTTTGGGCACCAGTGCACAGGAAAGACATTGTAGAGCTTGAACAGGTACAAAGGCGGGCAACAAAAATACTAAAAGGACTGGGTGGACTACAGTACACAGAAAGATTGGCAAGATTAGGGTTATTTAGTTTAGAGAAAAGAAGGCTTTGGGGGGACATAATAAATATGTTTAAATACATCAAAGGTCAATATAGAGATCTCTCCCAAGATTTATTTATACACAGGGCTGTATCTAGAACAAGGGGGCATCCTTTACGTCTTGAGGAACGAAAGTTTCTACATAAACATAGAAAGGGATTCTTTACTGTAAGAGCAGTGAGACTATGGAATTCTCTGCCAGAGGGACTGGTCATGGTGAATTCAATAACCGAGTTCAAAAAGGGTTTGGATGCATTTCTGGAGCGTAATAATATAACAAGTTATAGTGACTATGATTGAGGAGAGGGGTCATTGATCCAGGGATTTTTCTGATTGCCAGATTGGAGTCAGGAAGGAATTTTTCCCTAAAATGAAGACAATTGGCTTCTACCTCATTGGGGTTTTTGCCTTCCTCTGGATCAACACCTTAGCAAACAGGCTGAACTAGATGGACGACTTGTCTTTTTTTTAGCCTTACAAACTATGAAACTGAAAATTAGAAACATTGTGACAGACTATGGAAAGAACATGGTGTCTGCGCTGCGTAGGAGGAGGGCTGAGCCATGCTCCCTGCATGGTATTCATGTTCAATCTGGTTGTTCAAGTCTAAGGCCTCGTTCACACGGCTTATTTCAGAACGTATTTACATCGGATTGCCGATCGTAAATACGTTCTGAAATCAGTTGAAAATCAGTTGCAATAAGTGCCACTAAGTTGGCACGTATTTGTAATGTTTTTCCCGACGGATTCACCATCTCCAGTCATTGTAGGTGGTAAATCCGTCCGGAAATAATTGACATGCACATTGTTTTTCCGTCCGGATTGCCGTCGTCAATCCGCGGCGGCAATCCGGCACGGAACTACGCGTGTGTGAACGACGAGCCGTATTTTCTATTGAAACCCAATAGAAAATAGGCTTTTAAACTTTTTTTCTGACTGATTTGCCGCGGATTGCCGCGGCGAATAAGCCGTGTGAACGAGGCCTTACACCCATCTGCAAGACTTTTCTAAAATGGCCAGGAAACTTTGCATGCACTTCAGCATTTTTTACACCGCCAAGCACATCCTCCTTAAGCTGCAGTGGCAGACCGGCCTCCCCCCAACATAGGCTGATATGTGACATTTCCGAACATTGGAATTCCAGCCTCAATATGTTGGAACGACTCTATGAACAGAGAAAGTCTAATGGTTTATTGATGATCCAAGAGGACAGAAACACCCTGTGTAATTTTAATGTCGGCCCAGTGGCAGCTCATGCGGGACACCTCCCGTTTGCTCAGGCTTTTTCATGCAGCACGTTATTTGCCCGTCGCCAGGAAAACCCGGGAAAGAATAACGTCATTCCACTGCTTCATGTTGTCACGGACAGTGGTAGTGGATCCACTGGACCACCGCAAGCGATGGCAATAGCCACGCCAGGGAGCGGGGTCTGAGTAGGTCCCGGTTTTCACCAGAGCCCGCCGAAAAGCGGGAGGGACTTGCTGTGGTGGGAGTCTACCAGGTCGCTACCCCTGACATGACTTGCTTGCGGTGGCAGCCAAGGTGTAGCGAGGTACAAAATCGTAAGGCAGGCTCAGAGTCGGGGACAAGTGTAAGGTCAGGATAGCCGGCAAGGATCGTGGTTAAGGGACGGAGGCAAGAGGTACGGTACATGGATATGACAGACGAGGCTGAAGGAAACTCTTTCTCTATAGGCTCTAAAAATTATTATTATTTATTTTATAATCTTGGAGGCCGTTGTGTTAGGAGCCTTTTCCATTACAAATGCAGTTAAAGGATTTTCACAGCTTTCAAAATCTGGACACATCAGCAAACTTTTTCTTTATCACCTGTGTTATCTGTTCATGAACAAATGAACGTTTATCAACTTGCTTTCTTAAACACTTTAAATCTGTGTGGATGTAATTTGTTCCACCGGTAACAGGTTAGGGCCTCCAGAAGGACTTTGTTTTAGTTTCTGTAAGTTGGACATCGATTCACATTCTTTCCTACTGAAGAAGTTCATACAAACCCATTTTTTCAGCATTTGTTTTTGCTTCTTTTTTGTTCTGTCCCTTTTCCAGTTTTGTACTGAATTCAATCAACAATGGCACAGAATGTAAAATAAGCACCTAAAACATTCCCTGTAGTTATGGTCTCCTTCAGTTCAAGTTCCATACGCTGCATTTAAACAAACTGGTGTAACGCAGAAACTGGATTCAAACCACCACGTTTATACTTCATGAGTGTTTGATCGTCACTGCTGTCCTCTTCAACGATCTTGGTATGCAGAGGCTTACCGCTCGCCAATAAACCTCCCATGCCACTCTTCCAACATCAATACTGCAAGAAACAGGGGATGTCTGCCCCACCTCTTCGTTGCCAAGTAGCTGCTGACTGTCCTCAAATTGTTCGTCCTCGCTGTATAGGGGTTGCTGAGCCCAGACCACATACTAGTTCTCTGGCTGAGGGACCTGAACAGGACAAAGGCGGGTTGAGGACAGGTGAGCGGTGCTGACCTGTTCCCAGGCCATGCCAACTAAGAGTTGTATCTCAAGAACCCACCGACTGTTGGCTAGGATTGTCAGATGTCATCTGGGATGAAGTTGATGACCTATTCAACCAATCAAGAACCTTGGGTAGTGATCAACACACAGCCGCTACATGACACCGGCAGTTCTGGCCTCACCGAGTCACTCCTGCTGCGACTTCCCTTTACTGTGCTGCGACCTGGGCCTGCTCCAGGAATGTTTGTGCCACTGCCACTCGCAGGTGCAGAGCCTGCCACCTCTCTGTCTGACATACTGGTTGTTCAAAAATTTACAGACTCTGTTTAATGAAGATATCTGTATATGATAAATACACACCCTGTATTTGACTCCAAATGAACCCACTAACAAGCTTGGGTGACCCTTGGATATAATTGCGCTCCACAAATGAAAAGGAAAAATTTACTTGTATGTGCCGTTTAAAAACTCTGTGTATTTTACTGAAATGAAAAGTGCAAACAGGCTTAATTAACCTTCATATATGAATTATGCTACAGGCAAAATTTCTTCTTTGGCGTTGAAAAACTTTTACTGACTACAACAGCAGAAAAATGCTAAATTAACCCTTGGATCTAAATTGCTCAAAAGAAATAAAACTGCCAAAAATTACCAGCTATGTAGCGTGTTAAAACGACGTGTATTTTATGACACAAAAAGTAGAAAACACGTAGTTAACCCTTGGATCTAAATTGCGCAAAAGAAATGAGTGCCAAAAATTACCAGCTTTGTAGCGTGTTAAAATGACGTGTATTTAACTGACCACAACAGCAGAAAAAAACTTAATTAACCTTCGGATATGATTTATGCTACAGGCAAAATTCTTCTTTGGCGTTGAAAAACAGTTTCTTTTAGTGACCACAACAGCAGAAAAACGCTTAATTAACCCTTGGATATAAATTGCGCAAAAGAAATGAGCAGCCAAAAATTAAGTGGTATTTGGATTGTAAAAACGCTGTTTCTTTAACTGAATACAACAGCAAAAACAGGCTTAGATCACCCTTGGATATTCAATGTGCTCCAGAACTGAGCAGATAGCATTAAAATGTATATGTAGCTGAATTGGACGCACACTGGACTTCAATTCCAATAACCCACAAAATCAGAATTAGAACGTAAGAGAAGCAGTCTGTGAGAAAAGCTGTGACACCCCCCAAAAAATCGCTGTATAAAAATGAGTTCTTTAGTAAGAGATATCATAAGCAGCCGCGGCAGCACCTTCCCTACTCAGTACAGTGAGAGGAGTGTGAGCTCCCGGCGTCGCGCCCGGACTTATATAGTGCGGTGACGTCACAGAATCCCGCCGGTCTCTGATTGGCTTCATCTCTGCACATCTCATTTTGGTACTCCTTTCTTCCTCCCAGACGTCTTTGCCCCATGTAACGCCATGTGCTCGCAGCCATTTTATCAATTAAAAACACGCTTCGTTCCCGCGAATCACCTCAAACTTCGACTTCGTTCAGAATCGAAGTTTTCCTAAAATTCTAAACGAATTCCACTTCTTTAGAATCGATTCGCCCATCTCTAGCAATAATCCCTTGAAGATGGTGTGATGCAGGATGTTCCCACCTTGTCATTCCCAGAGCAGCCTCCAGTAAATTGTGGATGTCTGGACATAGAAGTCAGATTATAGTTGAACAAACACAGGAAACTCAACAGATGCAGGTACAGTTGATACAGAGACAAAAATATATGGTGGAAACTAGATGCATAGCCAAATATGTATCTGAGGGCTGCGTACAACCACTCAATACCAAGGGCTAACTCCAGGAATAAAAAAAAAGTCTGAGATATGCTGAGTTTATAATGATTTCTTTAAATAGTGCTGAATCTCATAGCAAGAAGTTGACAAGAAGTCTCAAAGACATTGGGTGAAGAGGCAGATAGGCCACCCCATGGCATACACCGTAGGCATCTGTCATTAGAATGCTGGAATAGAAAGGTAAGTGTCCACTGGTGTTTGATTGATGAGGGTCCAGGTGTTGGGATCCACACGGATTGCTAAAAAAAGAAAAGATGCAGATGTTCTCTGCTGAGAATTGTGCCCCTTTGTTTCTGCTCAGTTTTTACAAAGCCAAATACTGTATGCTTTGTGCGGATTCATAGAAAGTCTCACAATCTTTCTAGAAATACATTGCTCGCTTGACTTTCTGAAGAAGCCTGAGGAGAGATAATCAGAAATGAAGATGCAGAGCAGAGTGGGAAGAGTCTGCTTCTGCCCATTAGTAACCAAAAACTTATATATCAGTGATAGTTATATCCTTTCATCCACGTGTCAACCTCAGGATCCGCGTGCCAAACCCGTCCTGCTATAATAATAATAATAATCTTTATTTCTATAGCGCGAACATATTCCGCAGCACTTTACAAATTCAAGGGTAAACATACAGTTCATTTTCACATTAAAAGTACTTACAAATGAGACACAAGGTGTGAGGGCCCTGCTCGTGAGAGCTTACAAACTATTCGGGTGTATGGGTGAAACATACGGTAGAAGTGCCAAATTTACAATTGGTCCGGGGCCCTGTTTCATAAATAGGGGGTGGTTTACATGAAAAATGGATGAACCCGCCACCCTGACTGTACATCTATATACAGATAAGTGCCTGTGAGTGCCCAAGTGCAGGGAGTGACAGATGTGTGTGATAGCAGTTAGGGATCTTGGTGGGCCAGACCGAGAAGATGTATTTTCAGGGCCTTAAAACTGTGAGGGTTGTGAATGTGCCTGATCGCCCGCGGTAGCATATTCCCGAGAATTGGTGCCGCACGTGTGAAATCTTGTAGGCGGGCATGGGAGTTCGGATGATTGAGGAATGTAGTCTGATATCATCAGCAGAGCGGAGAGCACGGGTAGGGCGGTAGACAGAGACTATGGGAGGAGATGTAGGGAGGAGGCAGCGCTGTGGAGAGCTTATGGGTGAGAGTGCTGAGTTTATACTGTATCCTGTACTGGATGGCAACCAGTGCAGTGACTGACACAGGGTAGAGGCCTGAGTATAGCGGCTGGCGAGAGAGACACGCCTGGCTGCTGCAGTCGGGACGGATTGGAGAGGGGAGTTTTGCAGAGAGGGAGACCCAAAAAGCAAGGAGTTGCAGTAGTCAAGACGAGAAAGAATAAGAGCAGTAATGAGAGTTTGAGTCGTTTCCACAGTGAGAAATGGACGGATTTTGGAGATATTCTTGAGGTGCAGGTGACAGGAGAGGGCAAGGGATTGGATATATGGGGAGAAGGTCAGGTCAGAATCAAAGAAAACTCCTACACAGCGGGCCTGCTGCCTAGGAGAAATGGTGGTACCACATACAGAAACAGAAATAGCAGGGGGGGTGGGGTTGGTTAGTAGATGGCGAAAGACAAGAAGTTCAGTCTTAGTGAGGTTTAGTTTCAGATGGAGAGAGGACATGATGTCAGAGACAGCGGACAGACGGTCACTGGTGTTTTGTAGCAAGGCTGGAGTGATGTCACGGGAGGAGGTGTATAATTGGGTGTCATCCGCATAGAGATGGTACTGGAAGCCAAATCTACTGATGGTTTGTCCAATGGGGGCTGTGTACAATGAAAAGAGGAGAGGACCTAGAACTGATCCCTGAGGAACTCCAACAGCAAGAGGGAGAGGAGAGGAGGTCGAACCAGAAAATGAGACACTGAAGGAGCGGTCAGAGAGGTAGGATGAGAACCAAGCGAGAGCGGTGTCCTGGAGGCCAATGGTGCTGAGCATGCTGAGGAGAAGTTGGTGATCCACAGTGTCAAATGCTGCAGAGACACTATGCTATGTCTTTTTAAGTAGCTTGCAAGAACTTAGAAAAAGCGAGCAGGAATGGACAAGCAGCAGCAGGAGTGGAGAAAAGCCCTCCCAATTCACATTTACAAGCACAGATTTTGGAGGTTTTGGACGAGGTTTTTGGAGCGTTTCCTCGCTTCCAAAACGGCCCCAGTTCATTTAATTGATTCCTATGTAAAACCTTGTTGTATTTCACACACGACGAGGTTTTTACACGCTTCTTTGGAAAGAAGTGTCATGTCAATTCTTGAAGCGTGTTTTAGGCGCGGTTTTTGACACGTTTTTTTTTTTTACGCGGTTTTGGCACGTTTTGGGTGCGGTTTTTGTCCTGGCTATTAATTTGTATGGGTAAAAACCTTGTCGAAAACCTGATCCAATACCTCGCCCTCGGTCCATTAACACTGGTCCCTTCCCTCTTTAAAAATACCAGAGTGCAGCCGCCCCAGAAGTGGACTCTTATATCAGAGGGTCCGCTTCTGATGGTAACTTGGCTCTTCCCAGTATCCCTGGTGCGAAGGGTACTGGGATAATAGGTATGACAAAACCATCACCATATCTGTCAGATACCTAAATTACTAAAACTGAAATTAAATGTAAAAAAAACCAGACATAAATTGTAAAGAAAACCTTTTATTAAAATAAACACTCCCCAACATCAGCCCTCACACCATTTTATTAAAGAATTCAATCCTACATTGGTCTGACATAATCCAATGAGTCCAACATATTCCAAAGGGAAAACCTGTATAAATATAAGAACATTAAAAAAAAACATAACAGTACTAAACTGCATCTCCTGAATCCCCTGAAGATCATGCCTGTGACTGATCTTCTGGGGGTGCAGGGTACAGAGTTCAACCTGCACAATATGATTCTGGGGGGTACAGACCACAGCCAGAGCACAATCTCCAGGGTGATGGTTTAATCCTCAACCAACGAGATTGTAAACTGTGCTCGGTACTCCTCTCTCCCACCACTTCCCACCATAGTGTTTAGTATCCTAGTGCCAACACAAAATAGAATCCCCTATCACCCCATAACTTCTCCACCTATTACCTCATAGTCCTCTCACCTCCACCTATCACTCCATTCCACCTAACACCCCATAAGCTTTCCATCTACAGCTATCACCCCATAACCTCCCCACCTCTCACCCAATGTGGAGTTTGTAAATAGGTGGCCACAGGTAGGGAAGTGCTGAAAAAAAATATAAGTCTAAGATGTTTGTATGGTAAATGTTGCAGGGACAAGTCATGGGCAAGAGAAGACAGGATGGAGAAGAAAAGGGAAAAAGAAAAATTCTAGTCATAGAAGATGTCTATGGTGATCCCCTAGATGTAACTGCACTGTGGTCACTTAAACATCTGCAGGGCCTGTGTACATTGGTATCTACCACTATATGGTCACTGTATGAGAGTAATATACAGTCTGCAAAGCCTGTGTACACTGGTGTCTACCACTATAGAATCACTGTATGGTGGAAATATTGGTAGTAGTGTAATGGGTTAGGTTCAGGCACAGATTAGCAGCATCTCCTGGCTCCCCTGGATCCTGAATAGGCTACCCAATGTACAGGAAAGCTGGGAAATGCCAAACCCCTGAATTAGCTTTCTTCCAGAGTTGTTACATAGGTGAAGTGGACATGTCTTTTCGCGAAGGGGGTGTGGCTCAACACAAAGAGGGCATGGTCATGCACATTTTTGGCATCTTCAAACCTCCCTGATGGCCACTTTTAAAAAGTGCCAAGTATGATTACTATTAAAATACCCTATGGTGACTGAAAGTATAAATGTAAATAATTTTTTATTTTTTTTTAAAGTATTGAAAGTTCAAAATATTCAACTTTTGCCATTTTACAATGAAAAAAATGGAAAAGGTGAACAAAGCTGGTATTACCGCCTCAATCCAATCTATTAAATAAAATATTATTTATCCCATGTGGTGATACCCAATGCTGGCACTTGATTTTTAAATTAGCTTAGAAAAAAATTTAGATGGATATAAAAAAGATTCTAGTCCCAGAAAATTGTACTTTAAAGCAAATTTTAAAAAATATACAATAGTTTAAAACTCCATAATTTTGTTATTTCTTAATTCGTTCTTATCTGAAGAATAAATGTAGTTAAAAAATAAAAATAAATACCCCCCGCCCCCCAAAAAAAAGTGCAATTCAATTTTTCCTTGTTTCACCCCACCAAGAATTTGTTGAGGTTTTCCCAGTATATTTTTAGTAAGGCCATGTCTACACGGCATTGGTTTCTGGTCGGATTTTCGGCGGATTCAGTATTTAGAATCCGTCTGTAACCAGTGCCCCATAGACTGCAATAGAAAATCCATGCTGTATTCTACACAGCATGGATTCTCTATTGTCAAATTTCTAAACTGCAGCCCAACATGTTCTATCTTCCGATGAATTCCAGTACATTGTACAGGTTTAGGTCAATTAGGATTACAAAAATTATTTATATTTGCCAAATGCCAGACTAATGAGAGAGAGAATAGTATATGGTAGCATTGCTCCGTATGACTTGGGTCAAATGTTTTGGATCCTTCCACAAGCTTCTCACAATAGTTGGTAGGAATTTTGTCACATTCCTCCTGACAGAACTGGTGTAACTGAGCCATGTTTGTAGATCACATTGCTCGCACCTGCCTTTTCAGCTTTGCTCGTAAATTTTCAATAGGATTAAGATCAGGACTTTGTGATGGCCACTCCAAAATATTTACTTGGTTGTCAAAGCCACTTTGTAATCAGTTTGGCAGTATGCTTCGGATCATTGCCCATTTGGAAGACCCATTTCCGTCCAAGCTTTAAAGGGAACCTGTCACATAGGTTATGCCCCCCTTGCTGAGGGCAGCACAAGCTAGTGTCAGACCTGCTGTTCCCAGCGCTGTGTCCCGTGTTCTGTAAGATACTGTAGTTTTAGAGCATTTACCCCTCAAATCTTATTCATGAGTAGGTGTTAGCCCTGCCCACCATAGGCTAGCCCCGCCCACTGACATTTATTCACTTGTTTCTACCTATTCAAAGTAATAGGTTTGTCAGTTGAGGTGGGCGGGGCTAGCCTCAGTAGGGCGGGGTTTGAAAAAAAACTGACTCTCTGAATGACTCTTCAGGCTGAAAACTGCAGATTTGAGCATTAAATACACGAAAACTACAGCATCTTACAGAATAAGGGACACAGCGCTGGAAACAGCATGTCTGACACTAGCTTGTTCTACCCTCAGCAAGGGGGCATAATCTATGGGACAGGCTCTCTTTAACTTCCTGGCTTATGTCTTGAGATGTTGCTTCAGTATTGTCACATAATCTTCTTTCCCCATGATACCAACTATTTTGTGAAGGGCACCAGTTCCTCCTGCAGCAAAACAACCCCACAACATAATGCTACCACCCCCGTGTTTCACAGTTAGGATGGTGGTATTCATAGGCTTCCAAGCTTCTCCCATTTTCCTCCAAACCTAACAAAGGTCATTATGGCCAAACAGTTCAATTTTAGTTTTGTGAGACAACAGGACATAAAAAACATCTCCAAAAATAAAGGTCTTTGTTCCTTTGTGCATTTGCAAACAGTGATTTGGCTTTTATATGATTCTTTTGGAGTAAGGGCTTCTTCCTGGCAGAGTGGCCTTTCAGCCCATGTTGATACAGTACTCATTTCACTGTGGATAGTGACACAATCTTACCATCTTCTGCCAGCATCTTCACAAGGTCTTTTGCATTTGTTCTTGGGTTGATATGCAAATGTTGGCCCAAAGCACATTCATCTCTAAAACACAGAACCTGTCTCTTTCCTGAGCGGTATGATGGCTGGACATGTCCATCTTGTTTGTACTAGTGTATAATTATTTGTACAGATGAACGAGGAACCTTCAGGTATCTGGAGATTGCACCCAAGGATGCTCCAGACTTATTCAAGTCCACAATTCTCTTCCTGATATCTTGGCTGATTTCTTTAGACTTTCCCATGATGTTACACACAGAGGCAGTGTGTTTCTTGTGTGCATAGTAATCACAGTGTATGTAAACTTTTAATGCTGCAGAAAGTAATAAAAATGCCTTAAAAATGCTCTCTCCTTATTCTGGCATTTAGCAAATATAAATAATTTTGGTTCCTAATTGACCTACACCGGGTAAGGTTTATTCTGATTTCATGTTAGATAGTGAGAAAAACATGCAGATGTGTCTTTTTATACAGTGTATGTAAACTTCTGGTTTTAACTGTAAATACTGGGCTGGCTGAAATCCGAAAATCATCCGTGGTCTCTGGCGGATTTTCTACACCATTTTAACCAATGCTATGTAGACAAAGCCTGAGTGGTACCATTAAAAAGTGCATGTTGTCTTGCAAAAAAAAGAAAACCCTTAAGTCTATATAGACAGAAAGATAAAAAGTTATGGCTTCCGGTAAGCGAGGGGGAAAAGAGAAAGCAACGCAAACAAAAAATCTGTGTGGCAGGAAGGGGTTAAATATCTTCAAGGGTAAAGTCCATGCTGTGCTGAGAGCGGCACATAATAACTACACAGAGATACATAGTAACTATACTTGTTGTTCTCAAGCAGATAATTATATTGACTTACTCATGAACTCGTTACTGCTCACTATACGCGGCTTATCATATTATAATAGTATATTCCTAAAAATGTGCTTGAATTGTGTCTGTGTTGTACAGTTCTAACCGGTTTCTAAACATAGCTCATCAAGTTAAAGGTGTTGTCTCACTACATTGATTCATCTTACCTCAGTCATGTTTTCTTGGTTTCATTTTGAATTCAGGGGCAGTAGAAGCCAGGTCTGTAGCTATAGCAACCAGTGCTGGCAGCCTATCATGAGAAATTGAACAGGTCTGTAGCTATAGCAACCAGTGCTGGCAGCCTATCAGGAGATATTGAACAGGTCTGTAGTTATAGCAACCAGTGCTGGCAGCCTACTATGAGAGATTGAACAGGTCTATAGCTATAGCAACCAGTGCTGGCAGCCTATCATGAGATATTGAACATGTCTGTAGCTATAGCAACCAGCACTGGCAGCCTATAAATAGAAATCAAACAGGTCTGTAGCTATAGTGACCTGAGGAGCTGATGCAGCCCATACAAAAGGGGATATCTGAGAATAGGTAGAACACTGTCAATGGACACATATTACAAAGTGACTTGTTTTTGCAAGATCTTCAACATAAAAAGCAATTCTTGTAGTGAGACAACCCCTTTAAGATTGTGAGCCCCAAGGGGACAGGAATGAATGTGAATGATAACAATCTCTCTACAACGCTGTGGCTTATATCAGCTCTATATAAATTAATAAAATACTTAAAAAAAAAAAAAATGTGTATATTAATAAAAATGAAATAATATATAAAATGTACCTATATAGTTGAATCACGTTATTATGATCACTTTCAGCGTCAGTAGGGCGTTGCTCGTGAAGCTATGTTGTGAGCTGGCTTGGTGGGTTTATAATGTATGTGATAGGCTGTCTGCACACATATCCCTCGTTGCTGTCATGGGTAAGAGGGGATATTTAACAGAGTTGCAAAAGGGATGATTATTGGCTTTTTGGTTAAGGATGGCAGTATTTCTGTAGAGAATTTCCCCGGCACACTATTAGAAAGGCATCAAAGATTTTTGTAGTTAACGATAAATAAGCTTTATTAAAGGGGTTTTGCCATGAAGTAAAATTGACGTGGGAAGTTTGAAAATTAAATAATAAACATTTTCACCATTCATTATTATTAAAAATTCTGAACCGTTTCTGTTTTAGCTGCTACATTAGTGATCCATTGTTTACAGCTCGTCTCCAGGGGATACGACAAGCGACGAGGGCTCCTCAGTCCTGGTCGTACATGCTCAGACATCACCTCTCATCTCAGATAGCTACTGAGTGTTCAAACCCCGGGTGCTGTTATTCTGCTCCCATCCTTTGGACTAGTTAGTAATGAGTCAAACATTGCAAAAAAAAAAAAAAAAAAGAAACCTCAATCAGGTTTGTGCATTGATACAAGAAACAAAATCCACAGGTTAAGTTCCTGCAGGGATTTGACCCAAGGAACCTTGTGCTGTAAAGCAAAAATGTTACCTCTGATCTACAGTGCAGCTACTTACAATTCTATACATAAACAGACCTTTCTTTGACTACAGAGAGGAAAGTCCTGGTGATGTCATCCTGCTGGGTCACATGATATGCAATTTAAACAAACCACACACAGAGCACACAGAGCTGAAGAGCTGGATGCAGGAGGTATGAAATTAGATTGTGGCAAAACCCCTTTAAGGCAGAATGGCCCACCTGCATCAGGGGAAATAAATAGTGCAAAAAGAAAAATTGGGAGAATTTACAGTCCTTTTGTTGTCTCACACAAGCATGGATTATCTGGAGTAGCGCTGTAGGGTGTTGTCGATGGTATATCCAATTAGTGGGCAACCAGTAGAAGATTTCCAGCACGACAGAACTGTACCTTCATTTAAAATCACCCATATTTATTAAAACATTTAAAAAATATTTTAACACTCAAAAAAAAAAAAAAAAAAAAAATAAGATGGTACAAAGCAGAATGCGGAAAAACTCTCGCTTATGTTTTTTGGAGGGCTATACCCCCTTACCATGGATTTTTTAATGAAAAACAGTTCTTTTGGCTGGAATCTGCTAGGGTTTGC
The DNA here is from genome assembly GCA_025379985.1 of Phyllomedusa bahiana. Classification (NCBI taxonomy): domain Eukaryota; kingdom Metazoa; phylum Chordata; class Amphibia; order Anura; family Hylidae; genus Phyllomedusa; species Phyllomedusa bahiana. The sequence goes on from JAODAL010055270.1 coordinate 14,450, forward strand.
CCCATTACTCTTGCCGCCTCTTGGAACGAGCTTCTGTGCATGAGATATTAACAGGTTAAGCTACATCTTTGTACAAGTGTATATCCAATTAGTCCATTGAACCATAGGGGGAAGGGGTTTGTTCTGGACACATCATCCTTGTTAGGAAAATTGAATCAGAGCTTCGATTCGTTACCCTTATACATGGGAAACAACGGTGTCGCGACGGTTTTTAAGATGGGGGAAATATATATTCTTAGGAATTTCTGCCTTTAGTCCTTTTTTAGGGGGGACATAAAGTAGAGTAGATAAGAAAGCCTATATGATCGGACGTTTCGGTACATAGGACCTTTATAAAGGAATAGGCACTGTAATGGTGTAACTGTAACTGTGCATTTTGTGAACTTTCTTTTGTGTTGGAACAGTTCTTGTGAGTGGACAAATGGCGCCATTGTGACTAAGTGACATGGAAGCTGTGCAGTCACACGTGTCATTGACGTGTGAGCTGAACATTGGCTACGAAGGTGTGTGAGAGCGGACCGACACATTTCAGTGAAGCAGCTAAAATGGCCCAAAGGGGGTTACCAATGTGTGGTTAAAAAAATTTAAAAACCACAAAAAAAAAAGGGACAAAAATTACAAAAAACTACAAAGTACAATTACTTCAAGGCTGAAAGATATACCCAGCGCAGGCTCTCTCCCCCATAGGGGGCATGGGAAAGATTAGCGGGGCCGGGATTTTAATGAGCAAATGCTCTAGGTATATTCACACCCTTGAAACAGCCACAGATAAACATAGGGAGACGCACAAATGCAACAATTCCATGAAAAATTTCATATAGATAAACATACAAAGGGTAACCCCTTCAACGGTACACCTGCGGGGGTTTCGCCAAATAACGTCCCATAAAATTTTAACGGGGAGGCTTCCCCACACTTAAAGGGGTCCCGCAAAAATACTTTTTCCTAACTCCCCAGTTTTTTAGGGGAAAAATATTCAAATATGAGGTATTAGTTGATCGGGGCTACATATGCAAGTCGCAAACCCCGGCAAGGCCCCATTTCTTGGAGTCCCTACCTATTTAAAAAAAAAAAACCACAGAAAAATAAGTGCAAGTGTGAAAGTAATGGAAACTTTTGGGGCACCCGTGTCATTGACTTTAGAGGGGAACATTGGGTACGAAGGTGTGTGAGGGGGAAAGACCATTACAGTAGGCACAAAAATTGGAACCCAAGGTTCCCAAATGTGGGGTTTCCCAAGGTTACCAGGGGAACCCCCATGGTATGTGGGCCCCTTGAAGAGACAGTAGTTCATTTGGCACTTCTGCTAAAAAAAGTTCCATCGCAGAAAAGGCTTCAATTTTCACAGCAGCTTTGGGAAATTTCCGATTTTCCATGTTTGGGCAAAGGATTCCCCCTTTCCTGGGGATCAATCACATATTTGCCTCACAAACGGAGGATTTTTGGGCCTTTCCAGAGAAGAAACATCAAAAAAAAAACACTCCAAAAACCTTTGCGGGAAGAACACAAGGGGTGAGGGCAAAAGTTGTGGTTTGGACCCATGTTTTCAGGGAAAATTCGGGGACTTTTCATCCAGTAGGGCCTTCAAAAAATTTGGGTAGGACCCCACCCTAGCAGACCCACCATGTGATTGTCTCCCTTGGGGAAAAATTATCCCCAGAAAGGCAATGCAACATATCAAGGGCCTAAAAAATTTTTCGAAAACTGGTAGGAAGAGCAGCCCCAAGATCTCGCAGTACTTTCCCACCCCCCCCCCAAATTTCCCCAGACTTGAAACCCTTCATCTAGGGAACCAACCCCCATTTCATATTTTGTTTCCCAGATCCCCCCCTTCGCACCCCCAGCAGTTGTGGGTCATCGGGAAATTGCTAAAAGATACCCGGTGAAAACCCCCCCCGGGGGGAACCTTAGGATCACTCCCATTTGCCCAGGTGCTTTTTTGGTCCACTTGACATTCTCTAGATATTAGATGGGGGCCCATAAAAAATGTGACGGGAATTTTTTGTACATAATGCGATATGTAAGAAAAAATAAATAAAAATGTAGTCCTTCCCTCTGAGCTAATGGGGCTTTTTTTACTGCAGACGTAATTCTTCGAATACAATGTGTTAGACAATAATACTAGTTACTATCCGTATGCAGCTTTAAACCCAAAATATGAATTTTTGTTGATGAAATTGGTTTCATAATTCACAAAAAAAACTAAGCAAATTAAGAAACCCAACCCCAAAAAAAACTTACCCATCCCCCCAGAGCATTTTTGGTAAAATTGGGCTATTTTACACACACGGGTTTTTCAGATTTTCAATGGTTTTTAGTATTTAGAAAAACTGACGTAGAACTTTTCACATCGACTTCAATACAAAAAATGACCTGTAGTCTACACAGGTCTTTTTTTTTTTTTCTGGTCGATTTTCAAAGCTGGCAGTTTTAGGCTCTGTCAACACAGCACACAAAAAACGGTCAGATTTTCGGTGGATTTAGGATTTTGAAAACGTCGAAAATTCGACCGTTTTGCAAGCCCATAGATTTTAATACAAAAAAAAAACACCAATAGTCTAAACAGGTTGTTTTTTTCTGCTCATTTTCTGGTGCCAGCGGTTTTAGGAACTTAGGGCCACATGTATGAAACCAATCAGAGCCCATAGCAACAATAAGGGCCTCATGTATGAAAACGGTCTAGGTCTAAAATTCACTAAGTTGCCCATAGTAACCAATCAGAGCGCCCCTCTCATTTTTCCAGAGCACTATATGAAATGAACAGGGAGCTCTGATTGGTTACTATGGGCAACTTAGTGAATTTTAGACCTAGACCGTTTTCATACATGAGGCCCTTATTGTCAAAACCAATGGCGTCCAGCAGAAAAATTACTGTAGAAGTCTATGTAAATCGGCCGGCATGTTTTGGGCATCTTTTATCACATTTTTTGGCGCTTTTTCACCAAAAAAACGCCCAGTGGATTGAAACAAGGCATATAGATCCCACCTATTGTGGGTGTGATTATTGATGGCTATTGTGCCCTGTGTTCACATTTTTGGTCAAAGTGTTGAAGGGGATGCAGCAACATGCCACCAAAGCAGGCATATGCAGTCATATGGGTATTGATCTCGGGAGCATAATTAATGAGGTGAGTGTAAACATACTGTATATGGTTGATCTAATAATATTTTTTATGGAAAGAAAACTTAAAAAAAAAAAGTTTTTGCCGTGCGATCATTTTTATTTGTACGTATAATAATAATCTTTATTTCTATAGCGCCAACATATTCCGCTGCACTTTACAATTTAGAGGGTGTACATACAGACATTACACATTAAAAGTACTTACAGATGAGACACAAGGGTGGAAATGTATGATCGGGCTTTTCACACTTTTTCTTGCGTCTAATGCACTGTGCCAGCTCTGATGTCGGATGCGACTAACATATGTGTTAGGCGCATTGGTCGAAAGCTTAGTCACTTTCTAATGCGCCTAACATGAAGGGGCGTTCTGGGGGCGTTCTGAGGGAGGGTCTTGCCACATTCTGAAACTTCGACGCATGTATGAATGCGGGTCGGCAAAACTAGGCGCATTACTGCTTCGACAGGCAGACCTATTTCAATGTGGTCTGTCTGAGCCTAAGGAGTTGAAGTGAAGCTAGGTTTGCTGAAAGTGGCAAAAATGTCCAATATTTCTCACCTTACACCAGTACAATAATAAAAAGTAAATTATTATAATTATCAAACTGTATAAAATTAATTTAATGAAAAATGTGATCATATAGATTAATATAAAATATAAAATATCCCCAAAATATAGAAAAATCTGCTATAAAATGTGTTTAAAATTCATCTAATCTTAACTAATTTTACATTAAATAACCCACTGATGATGCTGTTCAGATTTTTATATTGTAAATGTTTACTACATGAAATTTTACAATTATTTTTGCTGCTCTCACCCTTTATTCTACATACATACAAGAGCCAGCACAGCACAGGTATTGCTGGGACCTGTGGTCCTCCAAGCAGGATCAGTTCCATAGTTTCTATTCACTGACATGCTATTCTAATGATTTTTCTCTTATTTCCAGCCTGTCTTTAACCTTAATACATATTAGGCGCATTATTTCTGTGCTTAAAGGGGTTTTATCATTTCATTAAATCGTCTTCAGATTAAGGGGACAGTGAAAACAAGCAACTTTGCAATTAGATGTCATTAGCAAAGCTGTCTTGTATTTACAGTATTCCTTATCTTGTGTTTTTGTTTACACTGATATCCAGTCCTGATCGGATCCCTCCAGATCCCTCCTCCTTGCATTTCACTAGCTGAGAGCTCATTTACATTCTGTACAGCCCCCAGTCAGAGTCTCTCTCAGAGTAAGGGACCGTCACATTTTCACTTTATTCAGCCAGAAGAAACAGAATTACACTGAAGGGCTTACACAATCAGGAAACAGCACAATTTGTGTCGATCCCTGCCTGACTCAGAGTTAGGGCCGTAGCATTTTCTCTCTCCACACCCAGCAGAAACAGACTGCAACAGATTCTACAATGAGAAAACATAACAGTTTTGTCCCGGTGCCTAACTCTCCTGCATAGAAGGGAGATCTGTGCCATTCATAGAGCTGTAACACATCTCCAGCTGTGAGAGGAGAAGAGTGCTCAGTCTAGATTGAATGCAGCCTGTGGTATGTATACAGCTCTTACAAAATAAGACTGATAGGGAAAGACACAGTGACATGTGGACTCAGAGGGGGAGGGGGAGGGAGTCTCGGGAGCCAGCATGCACAGTGAAGGGGGGGATGATGTCACCCAGAGGGGAAGAAACGCCCGTGCATTTCCAGAGTTGAGAATCTGAGAGCAGTGTGAATCAGCCGAACTAAGGAAGCGATACATCCCCTTTAAGTTCTGTAATGCGGCAAACACACAGGCGAGGCGCATCGAACTTTACACAACATTTATGAACACACAAAAACCACTGCTATGCATCAGGCGCATTTCGCATTGAAAAAAAGATGAAAAAATTAACTTCGACGCGCCTCTGTTCATACATACCCTCCAAGGTGTGAGGGCCCTGCTCGCAAGAGCTTACAATCTATTTGGGTGCATGGGTGAGACAGAGGGTGAGAAGTGCTAAGTTTACAATGGTCCAGCCATGTGACATAAATATGGGGTGGTTTACATAAAAATCGGGTGAACCTGCCACCCTGACAGTACATGTATATACAGAGAAGTGCATAAACTTTTTGTTGCATTTCCATGCCATGCGGTCATTTTTGTTCAGTATGTTTAATATTTTTGAATGCCATGTGTTTAGCATAGATCTATATTTTTTTTGTTAGGGTACATCTTTGACCTGAGCTCTGGAATAAAAGCACCCAGAGTTACAGCAATAGAATATCGAAAAATAAGTCGTTGAAGGCCACTTGTCTGTTTTGCAAGGTCACATCTGCCCATTTTCCACACAGAGGCTGCAGAGGTGATATAAGCACAAGCACGTCATCGCTAATGCCTCTTTGCGGCTCTTGCGCTAATGTCACCTCGTGGAACTCAGATTTTAATGACTGAGTTGTGTATGCTAGCTAAAGCTTATTTTCTATTGTCAACAGTTGAAGATGTCAAAAAACGGTGGAAGAGAGTTCGTGACTGCTTCCAGAAGTGGCAACGTTTGGGGGAAAAAAAAGTGGGGCCTCTCTCTCCTGTTGACCAAAAATGCCATATCAGAAGAAGCTGGCATTCATCCTGCCTCAGAGTGGACTCTGCCAGAAAATAATTACGATTTATGTAAGGGTTGGGCAATGATTATAACATACAGCATTTTTAATCAAATTTTTATTCGGTCCATAGGTCGTCTGACAATGTTCAAATAGCTACGCACCATTCCACGCAGCAGGAGAATGCCAGCAGAAGGAGAGGGAAAGCACTTCATTCATAGCTACCTCAACCACTCAGGAAGAAGATGGAAGATGAACTGCCGGGTGGACTCTCCATACTCTGGATCCCCGATGCCATCGCCCTCTGCAGCAGTGCCCACTGTAGCTGCACCCTTTGTAGCTGCGCCCTCAGCAGCACCCACGTCATCTGGCGTTGCTGGCATTTCCGAGTCCACCCCAAGACCAAGTGCCCGGACCCCAACACAAACTTCTTCCATCAAGTCAGTGACAGAACCCACCGTAAAAGCGAGAGAAAATTTGAGGCGGAAGAACCTACTGTCTCATTCATAAGGCATGTGGATGGAGATGACACGTATGATTACTATGTGTATTGCCTAGCACATTGCTACCGACATTCAAGATCTCAAAGAGTCAACTACATGGGGTTTTGCCTCCTGTCTGCACCAGTGTTTGAATCGCCTATTTACACCAGCGATATTGGTATGCTCGTGTCTGTCAAGGGTGGAAGGTGTATCTTTTCCACATGCCCTCATTAGTCCAGGCCAAACTCCAACAGACCTTCGTCCCATCTGCCTGTACCTCCACTACCTCCCCTTCCACCATATCCATAACCGATTTTGCACCAAGCCCCCCCTCCCAACCGATTTTAAGACCTCAACCTCAATACCTGCGCATTGCTGGTGGTGCAAGATATCACCCATATCCACAACACCAGTAGCACAGTAGTGGGTACCCATGCCTCTGCATTTTGCAATTTGCACTATATTTTGGGTTGTTGGTAACATAGTTAAGAAATGTTTTGTTACACTACCATTCAAAATTTTGGGGTCAACCAGACAATTTTGTGTTTTCCCTGAAAACTCATACTTTTATTTATCAAATGAGTTGCAAAATGAATAGAAATATCGTCCAGACATTGACAAGGTTAGAAATAATGATTTTTATTTGAAATAATAATTTTCTACTTCAAACTTTGCTTTCGTCAAAGAATGGTCCAGCAATTCCAGCATTGCAGACCTTTGGCATTCTAGCTGTTAATTTGCTGAGGTCATCTAGAGAAATTTCCCCCCATGCTTCCAGAAGCCCCTCCCACAAGTTGGATTGGCTTGATGGGCACTTATTATGTACCATATGGTCAAGCTGCTCCCACAACAGCTCAATGGGGTTGAGCTCTGGTGACTGCGCCGGCCACTCCATTACAGATAGAATACCAGCTGCCTGCTTCCTCCCTAAATAGTTCTTGCATAATTTGGAGGCGGCTTTGGATCATTGTCCTGTTGCAGGATGAAATTGGCTCCAATCGAGCGCTGTCCACAGGGTATGACATTGCAGAATGTAGTGATAGCCTTCCTTATTCGAAATCCCTTTTACCTTGTACAAATCTCCCACTTTACCAGCACCAAAGCAACCCCAGACCATCACATTACCTCCACCATGCTTGACAGATGGCACCAGGCACTCTTCCAGCATCTTTTCAGTTGTTCTGTGTCTCACAAATGTTCTTCTATGTGATCCAAGCACCTCAAACTTCGATTTGTCGGTCAATAACACTTTTTCCAATCTTCCTCTATCCCATGTCTGTGTTCTTTAGCCCATATTAATCTTTTCCTTTTATTAGCCAGTCTCAGATATGGCTTTTTCTTTGCCACTCTGCCCTGAAGGCCAGCATCCCGGGGGTCGCCTCTTCACTGTAGACGTTGACACTGGCGTTTTGGGGGTAATATTTAATGAAGCTGCCAGTTGAGGACCTGAGAGCACAAACAGGCTCTAACCAGAGTAGAAAGAGAAGTGGGAGGCCCCGCTGCACAACTGAGCAACAAGACAAGTACATTAGAGTCTCTAGTTTGAGAAATCGACGCCTCACAGGCATCGGCGTGAGGCGTCGATTTCTCAATATAGATACTCTAATGTACTTGTCTTGTGGCTCAGTTGTGCAGCGGGGCCTCCCACTTCTCTTTCTACTCTGGTTAGAGCCTGTTTGTGCTCCCCTCTGAAGGGAGTAGTACACAACGTTGTAGGAATCTCAGTTTCTTGGCAATTTCTAGCATGGAGAAACCTTCATCTCTCAAACAAGAATAGTTATCCCCCTGAATCAATGTATATAAAGAAAGTTGTATAACTTCTCCTATTAGGAAGAATAGGAAGCTGTGTCCATCACGCGATTAAAACGTATATCCAATCTTTATTGTCCCATTTTAAAATTAGAGTGAAAAATCATATGAACGAATCATATGATTAAAGGTCCATTTGTAGACCTGAAACCGGGAAAAATATGTGTTTTGTATGTAAAATATTTTGTTTTCATTCTAAATTTTAAAAAGGGACATAAAGATTGGATAACTTTTAATTGCGTGCTGGATCCATTCCTTTCTTTTAATGCTATTTCACCCGTGGCCGGGTGATTTGTCTGTCACCAGAGAATTGGATTGTAACACCCAGGAGAGTCGTGAGCAAAACCAATCATTTTTGTATTTTATAACTTTTTTTATACTTAACTTAAAATGGCCTATTAAATGAAGTGTGGTCTTCCATTTTTAATTTATGCTAAGGTAACTGCCTGAAAGTGCATTGTCTGACACAACACGTGATTGATCATTAACCGGTTTTCACCTGCTGATATGTTATGTATGTTACACCAGGCTTATGAATGCTTAAAGCTTATATCACACTCTGTTCACATTAACATCACTTACACAAAGGGGTGTCGTGAGTCAGCAGTCTTCTCACACTGTTATCCCAAAGATGAGATATGCAAGGTAAAATACAGCAATAGGACTGAGATAGTGATGCTTATCTATGTCTTCTTTAACAGGGTTTTCCCAACCATAGACTTTATTGGCATATCGCTTTGATAAGCCATCAATGTCTGATAGATGCGGGTTCCCACCTATCTCGGGAACAGGCCCCCAAGGTATCAGCTTAGAATAGAGAGCCGGTTCAAGCTTGTAGGTGAGCGCCAGTTTGGCTGTACTCAGAATAGGAGGTCATAAAACAAGATGACCAACTATCTATTCTTTAGCTGATACGTTTGAGGGTCTATTTCCTAAATGGGTGCGGGTCAAATCTTTATCAGACTTTGATAGCATATCCTATCAATATGTCATCAAAGTGTATGGTGGGAACACACCTTTAATTTAACCCCTTACCGCCGGAGCCAGTTTTGGCCTCTCTGACAGAGCCCCATTTTTTAAATCTGTCATGTGTCACTTTATGTGAGAAAACTTTTTGACACTTTTAACCCTTTCCCTGTGATTCAGAGTTTTTTTTCTTGACATATTTGCTTTAAGAAGTAAGAAAATTTTGGCCAAAAAAAGCTTGTTTATTTGGAAAAAAAAAATAAATTACGGAAAAATTGAAAAATTTTCCCAAATTTCAAAATTCAAAAATTTTGTTGTAAGGACGATATTATTCCCTCAAAAAAGTTTATAACTAGCACTTAACCCTATGTTGCTTTAGTTTTGGGATAAATTTTTTTTAAATGTCTTTTTTTTTTTTACGCATTAGGGGCTTAGAAAATTTTGTAGTAATTTCAAATTTTCAAGAAATTTGCAATATAATTTTTAGGGACCAGTCCAGTTTTTAACTCTTTTATTGCCCCCGTATGTTAGATCCCCTTTTTGCCTCATTTTAAAAAAAAATCAAACCCCCTTTAAAGTATTTAAAACCCATTAAGAAATTATTAACCCATTTGGTGTTTCACAGGAATTAAAACAAAGTGGAAGTGAAATTCAAAATTCACTTTTTTGAATTTTCAAT
>JAODAL010055271.1:0-24081 GCA_025379985.1 Phyllomedusa bahiana
ATTGCAAGTTGTTCTCCATTTGAATCTCCGTGAAATGAAATCATGGCTCCTCAAAACAAACATCTTTAGAAGGGGCTTCCTTCTGGAGAAAAGCATGCAGCCCAAAATTTGATCATGTGGTTAGGGTCTGAGCACTGACGGGCTAACCCTCCCCCCCTTTAACCCTGCAAAAATTTGGCACCCCTCATTGTCTTTTTTTGAAAGCAATCTTGACTATGCCGACCACATGCACTCAACCCTTTTGGGCTGAATGTGGCAGGTCTGTTTTTGGGTGGAACCTGTTTTTTTAAACCCCTGTAGGGTTTTTGGGCCACAGTCCCGCACTCCTTTTTCGGGTTTTTGGTAATCTTTTATAGTTAGGCCTTTTTTTAAGTAACAGAATTTTTATTGAAAAATTGCAAATTGGGCACACTTTTTGTGTACTCTCTTTTTTGCCAATATTTAAAAAAGATGACGGGTTGGGGGTATTTTGGAGCTTTCCAAATTTACACTTTATAAAGGACAGTGACTATTTTACATTGTATCAAATGTTAATTTCAGTGTTGTCCCATAAAAAAGATATAATACAATATTTAAAAAATGCGGTGTACTCACTATTATGATACTGTACATGCCTTTTCTGTTTTATGCTAAGGAATACAATTACAGTTAAATTATTGTATAGACAGTATGGTAATCTAGAACAAAGTTTATTTGACACATTTCCCTACCACCTTTAATATGCCCTTTTAAATTTTTCGACTTAGGGTTGAAAATCTAGCTTTTTATTTAAACATTTCACTGTTTACTGCCATTCATGCTTGAAAATTGCTTATTCAATTTTGTTGTGTTATATCAGGCATGCTAATTTCTACTGCTAATTGATAGCAATACAGTTTGAAAATGGAATATTTAGAATAATACTGTTATATAATCCAGATAATATATAGAAAAAAGCCTGTCAACTATTTCTGCAGTTTCACCAGGAATTACAAAATGCACACAGCTATGTAAAAACAGTTTTGTGAACAGTACACACCAGATGAAACAGGTTTGTAGAAGGCTTAGAAGTTTAATTCTGAACATTTTTTGCAGTTAGTCAAATATTACTCAGCTGTTAAAGAGAACCTGTCACATAGGTTATGCCCCCCCTTGCTGAGGACAGCACAAGCTAGTGTCAGACATGCTGTTTCCAGCACTGTGTCCCTTATTCTCTAAGATGTTGGAGTTTTAGAGCATTTAGTGCTCAAATCTGCAGTTTTCAGCCAGAGAGTCAATTTTTTTCAAACCCCACCTTCCTGAGGCTAGCCCCGCCCAACTCAACTGATAAACCTATTACTTTGAGTAGGTAGAAACATGTGAATAAATGCTGGGTGGGCGGGGCTAGCCTTTGGTGGGCGGGGCTAACACCTGCTCATGAATAAGATTTGGGGGGTAAATGCTCGAAAACTAGAGCATCTTACAGAATAAGGGACACTGTGCAGGGAACTGGCTTGTGCTATCCTCCGCAAGGGGGGCATAACCTATGTGACAGGTTCCCTTTAAATCATCTTGTCATTGCAGCTAATGTTCTGGTGGTCCTTACCAGTCTTTGTTTTACAAATAAAATAACATGGTGTACATCCAGGTGATCACTGTAGCCTAAATATTAAGTACATAGATACAAACTCCAGAAACTTCCACAGCCTTGAAATGGCTTTCCGATAGGCCCCTAGTTATAAGTCACCAAAAGGGCAATTAGCAGGCAATTAAATTACTGCAGAAAGTTGGAAACATTTTTGAATGTATTATCCCCTTAGTGCAGCAGTCAGTTTTTACCTTTATGACATATGTCACTTTATGTGGAAAGCCAGTTCTAATTAACATTAGAGCAGTGTTGAATGAGCCAATATGTATGAACCTGTCCTACTGCGGTCCATACATTTGACACATTGTAGGTGTAATCCTGGCGCAAAACCTATCTGTGCCGCTTAGTAAGTGTAAATATTTTTTTTTTAGCATTGATATAAAATTAGATAATATAAAATGTTTTACAATTAATAAATATAAATGTAATATTAAATTATATTATAAAATTAACAATAATTGAAAATAAGTCCCATTATTATAGTTTTATCAGTTATTACAAAACATCACAGGAGGCTTGAAATAAAAGAAAAGCCATTAGTAGAGATGGGTGAATCGATTCTAACGAATTGGAATTCGTTTAGAATTTCAGGAAAACTTCGATTCTGAATGAAGTTGAAGTTTAGGGTGATTCGCGGGAACAAGCGTGTTTTTAATTGATAAGATGGCTGCAAGCACATGGCGTTACATGGGGCAAAGAAGTCTGGGAGGAAGAAAGGAGGACAGTCAATGGACATGGTGCAGAGAATGAAGCCAATAAAGGGACCGCGGATTCTGTGACGTTACCGCACTATATAAGTCCGGACGCTACGCTGGCAGCTCACATTCCTCTCTCTGTGCCATTTTGTAGCTGCTGCAGCTCCCGTATTAGAGATCTCACACAAAAGAAAGACCTTTTATACAGCGATTTTTTTTTGGGGGGGGGTGTCACAGCTTTTCTCAGAGACTGCTTCTCTTACGTTCTAATTTTGATTTTGTGGGGTATTGGAATTGAAGTCCAGTGTGCGTCCAATGCAGCTGCATATACATTTAATGCTATCTGCTCCGTTCTGGAGCACATTGAATATCCAAGGGGGATCTAAGCCTGTTGTTGCTGTTGTATTCAGTTAAAGAAACAGCGTTTTTACAATCCAAATACCGCTTAATTTTTGGCAGCTCATTTCTTTTGCGCAATTTATATCCAAGGGCTACTTAAACGTCTTTGTGCTATTGTAGTCAGTAAGGGGTTTTTTTAAACGCCAAAGAAGAAATTTTGCCTGTAGCATAATTCATATCCGAAGGTTAATTGTTTTTCTGCTGTTGTGGTCAGTAAAATACACGTCGTTTTAACACGCTACAAAGCTGGAAATTTTTGGCTGCTCATTTCTTTTGCGTAATTTAAATCCAAGGGTTAAGTGTTTTTCTGCTGTTGTAGTCCGTAAAAGAAACAGTGCTTTTCGACGCCAAAGAAGAAATTTTGCCTGTAGCATAATTTATATCCGAAGGTTAATTAAGCCTGTTTGCACTTTTTTATTCAGTAAAATACACAGAGTTTTTAAATGGCACATACAAGTAAATTTTTCCTGCCCATTTGTGGCGCGCCATTTCTATCCAAGGGTAACCCAAGCTTGTTAGTGGGTTCATTTGGAGTCAAATACAGGGTGTGTATTTATCATATACAGGTATCTTCATTAAACAGTGTCTGTACATTTTAGAACAAACAGTATGTCAGACAAAGAGGTGGCAGGCTCTTCACATGCGAGTGGCAGTGGCACAAACATTCCTGGAACAGGCACAGGTCGCAGCACAGTAAGGGGACATCACAGCAGGGGCCACTCGGTGAGGCCAGAACTGCCGGTGTCATGTAGCGGCCGTGTTTTGACCAGCTGCCCAAGGATTCTTTATTGGTTGACTAGGTCATCCACTTCCTCCCAGATGACATCTGACAACCCCAGCCAAGAGTTGGTGGGAACGTCAGACACAACCCTTAGTTGGCATGGCCCGGGAGCGGGTCAGCGGCCCTCACCTGTAATCAACCCACCTCTGAACCATCCTGTGCCACTAAACAGTGAGGATTAAGAATTTGAGGAGGACAGTCAGCAGCTACTTGGCAGCGAAGAAATGGGGCCAATATCCCCTTCTTCTAGCAGTAGGTGGCAAAGTATAGACGTGGAGAGAGGCATGGGAGGTCATGTTGTGAGGGGTCAGCCACTGCATAACAAGACCGTTGAGGAGGACAGCAGTGAAGATCAAACAATAATCGATGATGATGTAGCCGACCACACATGGGAGCTGGGTGAAGCAAGGGCTTCATCATCATCAGGAGAAGAGGGCGTCAGCTTGCGCCTCAGGCAGTGGCGCAGCCAGCAAGTGGGTAATGTGGTTGTGAGTCAGCAGGGTAGCAGCAGTGCGGAGTCGGGAGTCAAGCGGCCATGGGGTAGAAAACCCACTTCACAGGTCCAAGAAAGTAGCGGCACAGGGGCTCAGCGAGGCAGCGGCAGTAGTAGTCACTCAGTGTGGAGCGTTGGCGGTAAAATCAGCTACTCGGCGGTGTAGCAGTTCTTTGCTAAGACACTGGAGGAGCCAAATATGGGTATATGTAGAATATGGGCAGAAACTGAAGCATGGCCACAGAGCTAACGTTGGCACCACGGCCCTGCGTCAACACATGCAGCGTCACCATTCGGTGGCCTGGGAGAAACGTGGCTCAGATGTAGTGGTCCATCCTGACGCCGCCGCAGCAGCGCCCAGTGGCACGCATGCCATTGCAGCCAGTCAAGGCTCCACCACCTCTGCAGAAGGGAGCTGTTTCTCTTTGCCATCATCATTGGTCCAGACGCTCCTACTCCTCGTTGCTAATGGCTCCAGCAGTCGTTCAACGTGGCGACTGCAAAGAGACAACAGTATGCGTCCAACCATCGTAAGGTGCAGGAGCTGACCGTGCTCCTTTCCAAGTTGTTGGTACTGCAGTCCCTCCCTTTCCAAATGGTAGACTCTGTACCATTCAGAGAATTAATGGCCTGTGCCGAGCCGAGGTGGAGAGTTCCAAGCCGTAATTTCTTTTCCAAAAAGGCAGTACCAACCCTTCACAAATATATAGAACAGAAGGTGGGCCAGTCCTTGAGCTTATCGGTTTCTTCCAAGGTGCATGGCAGCGCGGACATGTGGAGCTGTAACTACGGTCAGGGCCAGTACATGTCCTTTACGGCCCACTGGGTGAATGTGCTTCCTGCCCAGCCACACCAACAACTTGGACAGGAGACGCCGCTTTCTCCTCCACGTTGTCAAACTGCTGCTCATGCGCCAATGTCCGCCTCCTCCTCTACCACCATCTCAGCCTCCACAAGTAGTGCTCCATCATACCACATGTGTAGGGCACAGCAGTGTCACGCAGTTCTACACCTGGCTTGCCTTGGCGAACAAAGTCATACAGGGGAGGAACTGCTCCGCGTCATGCAGCAAGAAATCGATGTGTGGCTGCAAATCGGAATCATGGTGACGGACAATGGGTGGAACATGGTGTCCGCGCTGCACCGAGGAGGGATGGTCCATGCGCCCTGCATGGCACACGTGTTCAATCTGGTTGTGAAAAGATTTATGAAGTCTTCCACCGATCTTCAGAAGATACTGAAAATGGCCAGGAAACTGTGCATGCACTTTATCCATCCCTACAAAGCCAGGCACACCCTCCTAGAGTTGCAGCAGCAGAAAAGCCTCCCCTAACACACGCTGATATGCGATGTTTCCACCCGTTGGAATTCCAGCCTGTGTAACTCTGATGTCAGCCAGTGGCAGCTCATGCGTGACACCTGCAGTTTGCTGAGGCCATTTGAGGAGGGCACATTATTTGTCAGTCACCAGGACTACGGGATGAATAACGTCATTCCACTTCTTCATGGCCTGGAACAGATGCTGAAAAATCTGTCTGGGCAGAGGACTGGAGAGGTGGCGTCTACATCTCGTGGCCACATGGTGGGGACTGAACAGGAGGAGGAGGAGGACATTGGAGCAGAAGCATTGTCTGGTGAAATGAGTGGTTTTTCTACCCAGGTGACAGGAGAGGAGGATCAGGAGCAGCTGGAGGAGGTAGATGGAGATGAGGAAGACGAGGCAGATGACCTGCAAGCACCGTGGCAGTATACAGTGGAGATGGAGGCAGGGAGTCCCTTTGGATTCACTTGTGCAGATGGCCCGCAGCATGCTGATTTGCCTGGCTTATGACAGCCAAATAGTCACTATCCGGCAGATTAATGATTTCTGGATCTCTACCCTATTGGACCCTCGCTACCCTACCGGTCCAAAATGGGAGCCTTTTTCCCAGCTGCTGAGAGGGAGGACAAACTCAAATACTATAGAGAAATCCTCCGTAGTCATTTGGCCGCTGCCTATGTGCGGTATCGTCCCTCCTCTGACAGGTCTGACCGGGGGTTCCTAGGCGCTCACGTACTACTGTCGCGGCTGCTGTGGGAAGGTGGGGGGTAGGAGCAGTACCCACTCCATCAGCAGCAACCGAAGTCTGGAGTCACTGATGAGCATCTTCCTTCACCCGCCAAGTGATGAGGGCAGTCGCCAGCAGCAGCAGGACCTGGAGCAGACCCTGAACCAACAGGTGGTGGCCTACTTGGACAGCACTCTGCCACCCCAGTTAGAAGATCTGCTGGACTACTGGGCAGCCAAACTGGATGTGTGGCCGCAACTTGCTGAGTTTGCAGTGGAGAAGTTGCCCTGCCCGGCCAGTAGTGTGGCTTCAGAACGGGTGTTCAGTGCGGCGGGGGCCATCATTACCCTAAGGAGAACCCGCTTGTCTATGGGAAATGTGGAACAACTGACCTTTGTCAAGATGAATCAGGCCTGAATCTGCCAGCATTTCCACACACCAATGCCTTAGGCGTCAGATTACATCAGCCATGTGCCTCCCCAAAACTTTGAAAAATGAGTCTGGGTTCAAACTACCTGCCTCAGCCACTATTCTGATGCCGCCACCCGCCTGATGCCACACATCTGCTGGCAGTTTCTCCATCTGCCTACAACCATCTTTACCAGGGACTGGTATTGCCACCCACCTCCACACTGTGTCATTGTGCCATTGTCTGACCTCATGCTGCTGTTGATGCCGTGACCTCCATACTGTGTGATTGTGCCACTCTGTTGCCTACTCCTGTTTGTGCCACCTCCACACTGTCATCTGACCTCATACTGCTGCTGCTGTTGATGCCATCACCTCCACACCGAGTCATTGTGCCACTCATTAACCTCATGCTGCTACTGCGGCTGCTGCCATGACCTCCACACTCTATCATTGTGCCACTGTCCCCCAAGCACCCCCAAGCTCTCCACCTTCTTGGACCCTCGCTACCAGTCCAAAATGGGAGCCTTTTTTCCAGCTGCTGAGAGGGAGGACAAACTCAAATACTATAGAGAAATCCTCCGTAGTCGGTTTGCTAACGTTCCGAAACCATTTTTGGCCAAGGCAATTCTATCTCCAACAGCTTCTTCATTAATACCTAAAAAAAGTTCCAACGCAGTTTATTATGAAGTATAAATGTGGTAGTTTGAATCCAGTTTGTGCGCTACACCAATTTGTTTAAATGCAGCGTATGGAATTGAAGGAGACCCTAACTACAGGGAATGTTTTAAGTGCTTATTTTGCATTCGGTGCAATAAGTAATGGAATTTAGTACAAAACTGGAATGGGAAGCAAAAGCAAATGCTGCAAAACTGGCTTGGAATGAGCTTCTTCAGTATGAAGAATGAGAATCGTATGTCCAAATTACAGACAGGGAAAACCGCCTCCGCCTCGTCTGTCATATCCGTGTACAGTCATTGCCAAAAGTTTTGAGAATGATACAAATGTAAATTTTTACAAAGTCTACTGCATCAGGTTTTATAATGGCAATTTGCATATACTCCAGAATGTTATAAAGAGTGATCAGCTTAACAGCAATTAATTGCAAAGTCAATAGTTGCCTAGAAAATGAACTTTTTCCCCAAAACACATTTCAACTTCATTGCAGGCCTGCCTTAAAAGGACCAGCTAACATCGTTTCAGTGATTGCTCCATTAACACAGGTGTGGGTGTTGATGAGGACAGGGCTGGAGATCAATCTGTCATGATTAAGTAAGAATCACACCACTGGACACTTTAAAAGGAGGCTGGTGCTTGGCATCATTGTTTCTCTGCTGTTAACCATGGTTATCTCTAAAGAAACACGTGCAGTCATCATTGCACTGCACAAAACTGGCCTAACAGGGAAGAGTATCGCAGCTAGAAAGATTGCACCTCAGTCAACAATCTATCGCATCATCACGGAATTCAAGGAGAGAGGTTCCATTGTTGCCAAAAAGGCTCCAGGGCACCCAAGAAAGACCAGCAAGCCCCAGGACCGTCTCTTAAAAGTGTTTCAGCTTCAGAATTGGGCTACCAGCAGTGCAGAGCTTGCTCAGGAATGGCAGCAGGCACTGTGAGGCGGAGACTCATGGAGCAAGGCCTGGTGTCAAGGAGGGCAGAAAAGAAGCCACTTCTCTCCAGAAATAACATCAGGAACAGACTGATATTCTGCCAAAGGTACAGGGAGTGGACTGCTGAGGACTGGGGTAAAGTCATTTTCTCTGATGAATCCCCTTTCCGAATGTTTGGAACATCTGGAAAACAGCTTGTTCGGAGAAGACAAGGTAAGCGATACCACCAGTCTTGTCTCAAGCCAACTGTAAAGCATCCAGAAACCATTCATGTGTGGGGTTGCTTCGCAGCCAAGGGAATCAGCTCTAACAGTCTTGCCTAAAAACACATCCATGAATAAAGAATGGTACCAGAATGTCCTCCAAGAGCAACTTCTCCCAACCGTCCAAGAGCAGTTTGGTGATCAACAATGCCTTTTCCAGCATGATGGAGCACCTTGCCATAAAGCAAAGGTGATAACTAAATGGCTCAGGGAACAAAACATAGAGATTTTGGGTCCATGTCCTCGAAACTCCCCAGATCTAAATCCCATTCAGAACTTGTGGACATCATCAAGAGACGGGTGGACAAACAAAAACCAACAAATTGTAAACAAAATGCAAGCATTGATTGTGCAAGAATGGACTGCTATCAGTCAGGATTTGGTCCAGAAGTTGATTGAGAGCATGCCAGGGAGAATTGCAGAGGTCCTGAAGAAGAAGGGTCAACACTGCAAATATTGACTTGCATTAACTCATTCTAACTGTCAATAAAAACTTTTGTTAATCATAATCTGATTGCACTTGTATTGGTGTATGTGATAAAAACATCTGACAAACACACATAAAAACCAGAGGGCAACAGATCATGTGAAAATATAATATTTGTGTCATTCTCAAAACTTTTGGCCATGACTGTACCGTACCTCTTGCCTCCGTCCCTTTACCACGATCCTTGCCGGCTGTCCTTACCTTACGCTTGTCCCCAACTCCGAGTTTGCCTTACGATTTTGTACCTCGCTACACCTCGTCTGCCACCGCAAGCAAGTCATGTCAGGGGTAACGACCTGGTAGACTCCCGCCGCAGCAAGTCCATCCCGCTTTGCGGCCGGCTCTGGTGAAAACCGGGACCTACTTGGATTCCGCTCCCTGGCATGGCTATTTCCATCGTCCCCTTACTTTGCTGCGATCTGTGTTGGCTTCAGTAACCTACTACTGTGTTCTTTGACGCTATCGTAGGATCTTAGCCCTCAGCTTGTTTTTTTCCAGCTGGTGCTGCCATGACTTTATCAGGCTGCATTTCTGCTTCAGTTTTTTGGTCAGTTTTGCCCCTGTAAGTGCACAGGTAATTTTAGAGTGAAGCGATTCTAAGAGCGGTGACAGTCATGTGCGTGTCATACTAAAACACAGCATTGTATGAAGACCAAACCAAGCTTCCTCTGCATATTTAAGCTTCCTAGAGCACCCTAGAGGCTCTCTGCAGCCTGGAAATAGCTGTTTTTTAACGCGATTTGTCCCGAAGTAATTCGGACCGCAAAAAATTTTGTCAGAAAATTCGAAGCCGGCGAACCGAATTTTTGAGAAATTCGCCCATCTCTAGCCATTAGCATAGCATGTCACTGAAAATAAATTATGGTGGTGATCCTGCTTGGTGCACCACAGGTCCCAGTGAGACCTGTGATGTGCCGACTATTGCCATATGTAGAATAAAGGCTGAGAGCAGCAAAATTAAATTTCTACACTGATCACCATCTGAATTTAAAATTGGTTTAATTTATTGTTGTAAAACAAAAAACATATCACAACAAAGTTTCATTAACATAATTGTTCATTAGAAAATCAATTCTTTTGTAAGAATTTTGGGACATTACATAATTTAATAATCTTTGATTATATTATAATTCATTTTAGATAGCTTAAGAATTATCATGGATTACTTTTTTATTATTTAGTGGTATAGGTTGAGAAATATATATATATATTTTTGCCTTAATGGCAAATCTAGTTTGCCTCTGACAACTTTGGCCTCAGTCAGACCACTTTTAACATGGTCTAGCTGCTCTAACAGTTATGTTCCTCCTTTTGGCGTTCCACATTCATAAACGTGTCTAATCCTATGAATCCGGTGTGACACGTCCCCACATCTTTGTCGCATTCAAAAGCCTTGTCTGGTGCAGAATGCACCAAAGTTGGGCGTATGACTGTTCATATATCTATAGAAGAGGGCTACGCCAGGTTTTTGGGCTCTAATCCCCCGGGAATTTACTTCTCTTCCCTTTTTTTCCCCCTTTTAATTCAAATTTATTCCACGTCCTTTTTTTGTTTTTCTACTTTGAATTTTCAAAAAAAAGGCCCTTTTTAAAAAACCCCTATTTTGCCCCTTTTCCTTTCTTGTATGTTCCCCCACCCCAGTTTTTCCTCTTTTTTTTTTTTTCTGGGGTTAAAAATTTTCCCCCCCTTTTCCCCCTTGAAAAATTTTTGAAACCTTTTTTTGGGAAACCCTTTTTGGTTTTATTTTTTTGGGCCGTTTTTCCGACCCCCCAAAAACCTTTTTTTAAGAAAATTGGCAAGGCCCCCCCCTTTCCCAGTTTTGGAAGTTAAAACCCCCTTTTTTCTTTTCCAAATTTTTTCGGTAAAATTTTAAATTAAAAGGAAAACCAAAAAAATCATTTTCTCCTTTTTGGGTGTTTTTGAAATTTTCCCCTTTTCCTTTCCCCCACTCTTGTTTTTTTTACTAACCAAAAGTTTTTAAGCCCAAATTCCCTTTTCCCCCCAAACTTATGGGTCCCCCCTTTTGGGGGTTATTTTTTGGCCTTCCCTTTCCCCGGGAAAAAAAACCCTTTAAAATTTCCCTTAAAAAGCCAATTTTTTTGCGTTTTTTAACTTACCTTTTCTTTTTCCAAAGGGCCCTTTTTGGGAAAAAAGCACCCCCTTTTTTTTACTTTCCCCGGCCAATCCCCTTTTTTTGTAATCCTTTTAAATTGCGTCTTCCGGGGGGGGCCTTTTTTTTTTCCAAATTTTAAGGTTCCCATTTTTGGGGGCCCCCCCCCAAGAGTGGGCAAACATTAAAACCTTTAAAGTTTCCCCCAGGTCTTTCTGGGGAAATTTTCCTTTTTTGGGCCACCATGGTATTAAATTTTTTTTTGCTTTCCAAAAATTTGGGGGGGGGTTTTTCCCCCCCCCCAAAAGCCCCCTGGGACCTTTTTTTTTTTGATTGATTTTTTTCATTGACCAAAAGTTAAAAAATTAAATGGGGGGCCGTTTCCCCCTTTCCCCATTCCGTTCCTTCGCCCCCTTTTATTCCCGCCCCAAAATTCCTTTCTTCCGTCTCGGCCCTAATCCCCCTTAAAAAGATTTTCCCTTTCCCGGCCCCTCCAAGTTTTTAGAACTATATTTTTCCCCCCTTAGCTAACTTGGGTTTGGGGCCCTTTTCCCCCAATTTTTTATAGCCCCCCCGTTGTTTGCCCCCTCTTTTTTTTAGAATTTTCCTTTTTTCCTAAAAATTTCCCGGCATTTTTAAAGGGCCCCAAACCCCCAAAAACTCCAATTTTCCCTAAAAAGCCCCTTCCCACCAAATTTTAAAAAAACCTTTTAGAAATGTCCCCCCCCAATTTTTGGAGGTGCCGGGGGCGCCCCGCTGGGTTTTCGGCTTCACAATAATCCGGGATTCCGGGGCCCCCTTTTTGGCACTCCCATTTTATGGCCCGCGGAAGCCCCGAATCGGCAACCCTTTACAATTTGGAGGGGGCCCTTTTTTTCCACGGTGGCCCCTTTTTGTTTTTAGGTACCAACTTTTTTTTTGGTCGGGGTTGGAAATTTTCTTTTTTTGGGGGTGAGGCGGCCCAAAAAAATTTTAGTCCCACAGAGGGCAAAAATGTTTACAGTTTTGGAGGTCACGACACCCACCCCCCAAAAAAAAGAAATCAGGCAGTGGAAACAAAAAACATTCTGGAGGGCAAAACAGAAATTAAGGCCACAAGGGGGCAAAACCCCACACAGTGTGGGGGTCAGGGCGGAGCATAAAAAAGTTTCAGGCAGTGGCAAAATTGAAATTCTGGGGGCGCAAAACCCATTTTTTAGGCCACAGAGGGGCACATTCACACAGTGTGGGGGTCACGGCGGCAGAAGTATAAATTCAGGCAGTGGCACAATGAAAATTCTGAGGCGGCAAAACAGTATTAGGCCACAGAGTGGCCAAATGTTTAAAGTGTGGGGGTTTCAGGGCCCGGGCAGCAGCATGAGACCCGGCCGGCACTTTGAAAATTCTGGAGGGCAAAACATTATTACCCCCCAGAGGGGGCACAATGATACAGTGTGGAGGTCACCCCACCCAAAAGCATGAGATCAGGAGGGGCCCACAATAAAATTCTGGAAGGGGCAAAACAGTTTTTGGGCCACAGATGACACAATCACACAGGTGGAGGTCACGGCGGCAGCAGAAATGAGATCAGGCGGGTGGCAAAAAGCCCTTCGGGAGGCGCAAAAAGTATTGGGCCACAGATTTGGCCCCAATGAACAGGGGTGGGGGTTACGACACAGCAGCATGAGATCAGGTTTTTGGCACAATGACATTCGGGAGGCGGAAAAAACATTTTTAGGCCACAGAGTGGCACAATCACACAGTGTGGAGGTCACGACAGCAGCAGCATGAGATCAGGCAGCGGCAAAAATGACATTTTCGGGATTTTGGAAAAAACAGGAGGAACCCCACAGAGGGGGCAAAAATGACTGAAGCAAAGGCCCCACGGCCGCCCAGCACAGAGGTCAGGCAGGGGCACAATGACACAGTGTGGGGGACGGGCAGCAGCCACAGCAGCAGCATGGGGTCAGACAGTGGCACAATGAAAACGTGTGGATGTCACGGCAACACAACGGGAAAACCCCAAGCATGGGGGTTCTTAGAGGGGCAAAAAGAAGGGGTTTTTGGGGTTGGGGGGGCCCAATACCAGCCCCCGGGTAAAAAATTTTTGGGTGGGGCAGATGGAGAAACTGCCCAGCAGATGTGGGGGCACCCGGGGCCCGGGTGGGGGCATCAAAAATAGTGGCGAGGCAGGTATTTTTAACTCAGACTGAGGCCTAACCTTTGGGTTTGTGGAAATCCTGGCCATCCCCGCCTAAAATTCCCATTTTTACAAAGGCCCATTCTTTTTCCAAAATTTCCCCCGGGACAAGGGGGTTCTCCGGGGGTAACATGGCCCCCCCCGCACGGGACACACCCGCTCTAAAGCCACACAAACTGGCCGGGCGGGACAGCTTCCCAAACGCAAATGGGCAATTTGGGGCCCCACACATCCCTTTTTTGGCTGCCCAGAAAACTAGCGGATCTTCTAACTGGGGTTTGGCAAGTGCGTCCAATTTAGGCCACAACCTGTTGGTTCAGGGACTGCCCCAGGTCCGCTGCTGCGGGAATGCCCTCCTCACTAGCGGGTAAAGGGAAGTTTGCTCATCAGTAAACCCCAAAATTTAAAGGTTACTACGATGGAGCTGGTACTTTTTTTTTTCCTACCCCCCCTCCTTCCCCCACACCCGCGGCAGGAGTAGGGGAAGCGCTGGGCCCCCCCCGGTAAAAAGGCCCTCCCAAAGGGGAGGGACATGCCGCACAAAGCAGGGGCCCAAACGATTCGGGGGTTTTTCCCTATAGAAATTTTGGGAAGTTTTGCCCTTCCCTCTAAATACGGGAAAAAAGGGCTCCCATTTTGGACCGGTAGCGGGGTTTCCAATGGGGTTTGGAAGCCCAGAAGTAAATCCCTTCCCGGGATGCTGACTTTCGGCTGTCATAACAAGGAAAATAAGCATGCGGGCGGCCATCGGGCACAAGTGACTCCGGGGGGCCCCCTGCCCCCCTTTTTCCACTGTATACTGCCAGGTGCTTGGGGGTCATCTGCCTCGTCTTCCTCATCCCATCCCCCCCTCCAGCTGCTCCTGCTCCTCCTCACTTGTCACTTTGGGGAGAAAATCTACCATTTCACCAACAATGGGTTCTTTCCCCCAACCCCCCCTCCCCCATTTCAAATCCCCCCCCGGACTCATGTTTGGCCCCGAGATGTATCGCCACGTCTCCAGCCCCTGCCCCGACAGATTTTTAGCATCTTTTCCAGGAAAATAAGCATGGGAAAGATTTTTATTCATCCCGTAGTCCCGGCCACTGCAAATAATGTCGCCTCCTCGAAATGGCCTCAACAAACCCGGGAGGGTGTCATGCATTTAGCCCGCCCCCTGGCTGACATCAAAATTACACAGGGAGGGACGGCTGTCTGCCTGGGTCATCAAAAAATCTTAATGGCCTTTCCTTTTGTTCCCTACAGGGCGGTTTTTAAAATTTCGGGTTTGGGAAATTTCCCGCGGGGGGAAAAACGCATATTTAAGTGTGTTGGGGAGGGCCCTTTTTGCCGCTCAACTCGAGGAGGGTGGGTTTCCCGGCTTTGTACGAAAGGATAAAGTGCATGCACAAATTTTTCCCGGCCATTTTTTGAATGTTTTTGAAGATCGGGGAAAACTTCAGGGAAACCTTTTTACAACCCCAAATTGGGAAAACGTGCGCCATGCAGGGCGATTGGGCCATCTCTCCTCGGGGCAGCGCAGACAAACCCTATTCCCCCCTTGTCCTTTACCCCTGGGTTCCCCATTTGCAGTTTGGGGCGGAGAAAGCCACAAAATCGATTTTTTGCTGCATGACGCGGAGCAGTTTTCCCCCCCGGGGTGACTTCGGGTTTGCCGAGGAAGCCAGGTGTAAAAATGCGTGAAAACCGCTGGCCCTACACCCTGTGGTATGATGGAGCAGTACTTTTTGGAGGCGAATTTTGGGGGGTGGTGGGGGAGGAAAAGGGGGCCCGGGCATTGGCGCAGGTTTTAGCATTTTTACAACGTGGAGGAGAAACGGCGTCTCCTGTCCAAGTTGTTGGTGTGCCTGGGCCCGGAAGCACATTCAAACCCCGTGGGCCGGGGAAAGGACATGACTGGCCCGACCGTATTTACAGCTCCAGACGTTTCCCCGCTGGGCCCTGCACCTTGGAACAAACCGAAAAAGCTTTAAGGACCCGGCCCCCCTTTTTTGTTCTACATATTTATGAATTTCTGGTTTCTTCCCCCTTTTGGAAAAGAAATTTTCGGGTTGGAACTCTCCATCTCGGCTTGGCCCCAAGCCATTTGTTTTTCTGAACGGTGCAAGCCCACCATTTGGGAAAGGGGGGGACTGCAGTACCCCCAAAAACTTGGACTGGGCAAAGGGCAGCCTGCACCCCTTAAAAAATGGTTTTGGGCCCAAAACTGTTTTTCTCTTTGCAATCCCCCTCGCTGAAAAGACCCGCTTTCGCCAAGATAGCGAGGAGCAGGAAACATCGGGCCCGGGGGAAAATGTCAAAGAGAAACAGCTCCCTTCTGCAGAGGGGGTTGGAAAACCTTTTTTTTGGGGCAATTTCATGCAAGCCACTGGGCGCCTGCTGGGTGGGTGTTTCTTTCGGGGGCAGGAAGGACCCCCACAACTGACCACTTTTTTTCCCCCAGGCCACCGATAGTGACCGCATGTGTTTACGCAGGGCTATGGTGGGCCCAAAGTTACTCCCCGGCCCCCGCTTCAAATTTCTGCCCACCGATTTTAAAATAACCCAAATTCGGGTCCTCCCGGGGTCTTTGGGAAAAAACGCCACACCACCGAGGAAACGGATTTTTCCGCCAACCCCCACACTGAGTTTACAAATGCCACCGCTGCCGCGCTGACCCCTGTGCTGCTACTTTTCTTGGACCTGCGAAACGGGTTTTTTTTCACCGTACCCCCTTGGCTCCCGACCTCACACGCTGCTATTCCCCGCTGGGCTCACGGCCCCCCACGAAACCCCCTTGCGGGTGCGCGCTTGCCTGACCCGGGAAGCTGACGCCCCCCCTTTTTCCTGACATGATGAAGCCCCTTTCCCCACCCCGGGGCCCCCAAATGGGGGCGGCTACATCATCATCTATTTGGTTTCAAACGTCACTCCTGCCCTCATCACCGGGCTTGGTTTTTGCCAGGCTTCCCCTCCCCAACCATACCTCCCATGCCACTCTCCCCCATCAAAAACTTTCCCCCTTCTCAAAAAAAGCAGGGATATTGGCCCCATTTCTTCAAATCCAATAGCTTTCTGACTGCCCTCCTCAAATTTTCATCCCGTATATAGGGGGCTGACCCAACCACAAATTTGATCTCTGGTGAGGGGAAACCGGGTGGGACAGAGGGGGGCTGAGGGCAAATTTAAAGGGGCCCTGAAACCCCCTCCCGGGCCCCCTGCCAAATTAAAGGGGTTTTGTTCCCGAAATTTTCCCCCCGACCTTGGGTGGGTTGGGAAAGTCCATCTTTGGGGGAAAGAGGAAAGAAACCCATTTAACCAACAAACCCTTTGGGGGCTGAAAAAACAAAACGGCCGCTAGATGACAGCGGCCCGTTGTGGCCCCCACCGAGTTTAACCCCGCGCGACTCCCCCTTTCTGTGCTGAGACCTTGGACCTGTTCCAGGAATTGTTTTTGCCCCTGCCACTCGCAGGTGCAGAGCCTGCCACCTCTCTGTCTGACATACTTTTTGTTCTAAAATGTACAGACACTGTTTGTGATGATATCTGTATATAATAAATATACACCCTGTTTTTGACTGCAAATGAACCCAGTAACAAGCTTGGGTAACCCCTTGGATATAAATGCGCTCCACAAATGGCCAGGAAAAATGTACTTGTAGGGTGTCGTATAAAAACCACTGTGTGTTTTACTAAATGTAAAAGCACAAACAGGCTTAATTAACCTTCGACATGAATTAGGCTACAGGAAAATGTATATATTTGGCGTTGAAAAAAACGGTTTATTTTTGTCAGCACACCAGCAAAACAACGCTTAATTAACCCCTGGATGTAAAATTGGCCCCAAAGAATTGGGCAGCACAAACTAGTAGCTTTGTAGCGTGTTTACAATTGCGTGTTTTCTACGCCACACAACAAGAGATACAGTTGTTAATTAACCTTTGCTGTGAATTAGGCTCAGGAAAAAATGTATATATTTTGGCGTTGAAAAAGACGGTTTCTTGGGGTCAGCACACCAGCAAAACAACGCTAAATTAACCCCTGGATGTAAATTGCGCAATAGAATTGAGCAGCCAAAAATGAAGTGGTATTTGTATTGTAAAAACGCTGTTTCTTTAAATGAATACAACAGGAACTGGCTTAGATCCCACTTGGATATTGCATGTATATGCAGCTGCAGTGGAACGCATACTGGATTTCAGATCCAATACCCCAAAAAATTAGAAATAAACATTAAGAGAACAGTCTCTGAGACAAGCTGAGACACCCCACAAAAATCGCTGTAATAAAAACAATTCTTCAGTAAGAGCTATCAGCCGCGGCAGCCCCTTTCCCTAAATGAGCACAGTGAGAGGAGTGTGAGCTCCCCCATCGCGCCCGGACTTCTATAGTGCGGTGACGTCACAGAATCCCGCCGGTCTCTGATTGGCTTCACCTCTGCACATGTCATGCAGGCTATGCCCTTCTTCCTCCCAGAGTGCTTTGCCCCATGTAGCGCCCATGTGCTCGCAGCCATTTTATCAATCAAAATCACACTTCGTTCACCCGAAGTACCCCAAAGTTCGACTTCGTTCCGAACTGAAGTATTCCTGAAATTCTAAACGAATTCCACTTCGTTAGAATCGATTCGCCCATCTCTACATATAATGTTTTTATTTGCTTTTCATCAACAATTTTGGGAGGCAGAATGAAAAAGATAGACTTGGGATTCTAAATGTTTGAACCCTTTTAAGCACAAACTTGTCATCAATCCTTTGGGTTAAGGATCAATGTTGTTGGCAGGAGAGATACTTTAAAGCTACTTTCACACAGAGGATTTTAATGTGGAATTTGATATGAATTGTACACCAAATTTAACCTCAAAATCCATGTAAGAATTGAATGTCATTTACTTGTATGGACAATATGCATTGTAGTTCACACTAGATTGGATTTTTTACACCACAGATCTCCAAAGAGTCTTGTCTTTCTTTTTCCCTCCCCCCAACCATCCCCTGAAAACCACCTGATGTTCATTGATCACAAGTAGTGTTGAGTGATTACGTTGGCCCTCGACATCGGTCGATGATCGATAGTCGACCATCATCGACAAGATATTCGATGGTCGATGGTAGATTATGATCGATGACCAAAAACGTCTATGGGGGAGCAACAACACCTTCAATTCTTACACCCCAAACAGGGCTGGGAAAGCTGGAATTAACATCCACAACAGTTTAAATGGATACGTGCTACAACTTAGGCAACACACTAAGGTTATAAAAGCCACAGCACAAAAATCACACACCATTCACTATCCCTGTCTTGCACCACAGCATGAGCCTTAAACCTGCATGACCCACAAATTAAAAAGTGACAGATTTCAGTATGATTTTAAAAATCATTTTACTTGAACTTGACATTCAATATCCCTGTCCTGGATGGCAGCATGAGCCCCAAACCTGCATGACCCCCAGATTTAAAAAGTCCCGGGAAAAAGGGAGTCTATTAAACCAACATTTTAGTTTCACTGACTTTAGACAATCCCTGTCCTGGGCCACAGCAGAGCCCCAAACCTGCATGACCCCAGATTAAAAAGTCCCGGAAAAAGGAGTTTTTCAACCACCATTTTATTTTCACGGGACATATACTGTCCCTGTCCTCGGTAGCGCTTGCCCCTCCAGATGAGTGCGGACCAATTGAGCATCACTGGGAAATACTGGTGGTGAACGCTCCTGTTACACCCAGGTGCCCTTTTTCTTGGCATTTTTTTTCTCATTTTAACTCAACGTGCTAGAGGACATTGTCTCTGTACTTTGTTCTTCCGTGCTCCATACTCTCATGTCCTCTGAATAACCTACATCTGGTCAAGTTTTCCTGTACCTCCCTTTGTACAATTCAGAGGAAATTTTTACCAGCTATTTTGTACAGCAAGTTTTTTAGTAGTTTTTAAATTTTAAAAACAAAATTTTTAAAATAGGATGGAATCCCACCATGTCTTTGTTTCTCTTTTTTAATTGTATTAAATGGGTTGTCTCAATACAGGGATTGCTAACTATGTTAAAGATCTTGCAAAAACAAGTCATTTTGCAATATGTGTCCATTAACATTGTCTTACCTTTTCCTGTTTCTGACAGCACCATCACCCTTGAGCCACTCTTGACAATTGTGAAGAACAAATGTCGTTAGAAACAACATTTTTTTTTTAATAGGACCTGTAGTATAGCTCATGTCCCCAGCAAAATGCCCACAAAAATTCAAAGCATGACCCTTGAGCCACTTTGGACAATTGTGAAGAACAAATGTCTGCTAGAAACAAAAATTTTTTATAAATAGGACCTGTTTGTATAGCTGCATGTCACAGCAAATGCCCCCCAAAAAATTTAAAGCATGACCCCTTGAGCCCCTTTGGACAATTGTGAAGAACAAATGTCTGTTAGAAACAACATTTCTTTATAATAGGACCTGTATATTGCTGCATTTCAAAGCAGTAATGACCCAAAAAATTATAAAAATGACTTCTCAGCCACTGTTAAAAATTGTGGGGGGAGAAATGCCACTTAAAAGCCACATTCTGTTCCAAAGGACCATGATTATTGCTGTATCTCACAGCAACATGACCCCAAAAAATTATAAATATGACTTTTTCAGCCACTATTAAAAAATTTTGAGGGGGAAATTCCACTTAAAAGCACATTTCTTTCCAAAGGACCCTGAAATTTTTGCTGTACTCACAGCAACATGACCCCCAAAAATTATAAATATGACTTCTCAGCCACTATTAAAAATTGTGGGAGAAATGCCACTTAAAAGCCACATTTCTGTTCCAAAGGACCATGATTATTGCTGTAATCTCACAGCAACATGACCCCCCAAAAAATTTTAAATATGACTTCTCAAGCCACTATTAAAATTGAGAGGGAGAAATGCCACTTAAAAAACCACAATTCTGTTCCAAAGGACCCTAAATTAGCGTATCTCACCCGCAACATGACCTCAAAACCATTGACAATGCGAAAACTTCTAAAGATAAATTAAGTAAATGGAATATGGTGTTGTCATGAAACCTTGCTGTCTTTTACAGTCTCCTCACAGCAAAACCTGCAAAATGAAAACTGTTGGGAAAAGAGAATAAAAATTGCAGTAAGAAATGATTCATTTTAAAAAAAAAGTTTTCAAGAGGACCATTCTGTTTGAGAGGGAATGTGAAGTAGACCGGCACTAATCGGTGACCTCGGCAATTGGGACCCACAAACATCATCAGAATTCCTGATTCTTCTTGATGAACAGTCAAACGATCCACATTATCTGTGGAAAGCGGATCGTTTTGTCTCGTAATGACTCCTCCAGTGTCGCTGAAGGGTGCCGCTACAGATTATGACGCTGGGCTTGCTGGGGCAGGACAAAACCTCTATGGCATGTGCGAGCGAGTCGGGTCATTCGTCAATTTTGGATACCATAGTCTATTGGGTCCGGAAACATACAAAAACATCGGTGTTGAGACGCAGATAGTAGTGCACCAATGATCTTATAAGATGATATCTGTTGTGTTGGATGTGTAGCCCTGCATTGCTTGCGTTGGTGTGATGTGGTAATAAAGATTGCCAGAGGTCAACAATTTGGCTTCGGCCACTCCTTGCTGCTGCCGGCTGCTGCGATACGGCTACTTGGCACTCTTACTGCTTTGTAACGTCGCCTATGATGTTGTTTCCACCGTGGACTTTTGGGGAACGTGAAGCAGGGGACGCAACAGTGTCTCAGTTGATCAATCAGCAAGGTCTCCATTTCCTGCATTTTACTCACTATTTGGGTGGGTGAAGGACAATAGTGCTGAGTTTTGTTTTGTACGGGGATCCAGGAGGTGTGGATCAATGTTGGGGGAAAATGGGCATCCAAGTACTCATGTGAGAGAATGGAGCCTTCGATTTCCACAAGCCTTGGGTCGAGGGGCACTCAGCAAAATGATCTTCCTAATCTTCCATCCTCCACCTCAAAATTCGCGCAACCTCTTTTCCAGGCAGGGTCAGTCGGTAAACATCGGTGTCTTGCGATACACCTCACTCCTCCTCCGTGCCTCCAGCACAGCTTCAACACCAGCCCTGAATTGTTGAGATGATGCACCCTGAGAGCGATGCGCCACCTTTGCACTACTCTGGACCCCGAACCACTGCATAATGAAGACTGATGTAATTGTGAAAATTTCGGGCATTGTGGATTTGACGGACGAGAGAGCTCCGTGTCTCGCCTTCTGTGTCCGTTTTTCTCTTCCGTCCTGGTGGGACCTGTTGTTTCAGAGTGTCCAACGATCGTTCCAGAAAACTAAGATCACCACATTTGCTCATGCTGCATGGGCATTGTCCGCACTGACCAATTTTTGGTGGATTCTTCAAAACTGGCAAAGATGGTTGCAGAGTTATTTCACCTGCCTCACTTCGGGTGCTCAACAACCGAGGTCCGCACTCGCTGCTTGTCAGTCCATGTGTCACTTCGTACTGCGTAATGGGCATTGCGCTGCTGGCACAATCGATGGAGCATGTGGAGGTGGGAATTTCCCAGCGTGTTGCCACGTCAAAAATGAGTCGGTTGACGGGGAGGACGAGCTGACGCTGCAACCGCAGACAGGTGGGATGAAGCAGGGTTTCTTGCGAACGGGGAAGTGCGAATTTGACTTTCGAGGCCTTCCTCTGCAGGCAGTCCAGGGACCGGGTTCGCTCTTGAAATTTCTGGATGACAAGGTTCTGACATATGCCAGGCAAGGGATTAGCTCCAGCCTACCGATCTTAAGGAGGGGCGGCACCAGCAGATTTCGCCGTTATAGCACACCACCTTGACTGGCACAAGGTTTTGGGCACCCCAGCCAGCGCTTGGTCTCTTTGCGGAGGAGCCGTCCACAAGCTCAAGAACTGTGTGTGGACGGTTCTCCAAGGACAGATTAATTTCAACACGGCCTGGTTTTCTCTGGGCCGTGATGCCACCTGGAGGACCTTGGGGGAAAGAACCCAGAACCATCCCTGTGGTTTTGAAGAGCGTAGCGCCAGGCCTGAAAGCCACCGTCACCCTGAGACATTCACCAGCTCTCCCAGTGAGCTGGTCACAGAGATATTTATAGCGGCCTTGGCCGTGCTTAGCTGTCCATGTGTCGGTGGTCAGATGGACTTTTCTGGCCACAGATGCGACAACGCGCTTGAAATTATTAGAATGACAAGTGGCTGGCCAGGGCAGGACGGCTTTTCTGGCAAAGAAATGCCTGCTCGGCATCTGGTATTGAGGGCAGGCAAGGGCCAGACATTGGCGGAACCCATCTGTCGTCCACCAGACGGAAAGGCCAAAATTTCAGGGCCAACAAGCCTAGCATATGCAGACATTCAGGCTTTTGACTTTGGGGAGATGGTTTGGGTTTTAAAGTGTTTTTCTTCTTGCTCACAAACCTGGAAGACAGTAAGGCTGGCTGCTTAGACTGGCCGCTGTACAGGTGCAGGTTCGTCAAAACTGGCAGAAGGAGGAAGGGGTAGGATGGATGGGTCTCTGGTGGTTGTGGTGGTATCGGGCGACGGTGGAGGCTGAAGCGGAGGCCTGATTCCCTGATCAATGACTCTGTGAGACATGGGCAGCTGAGGAAAGCTTGGTGGTGGCGGAGGAGGAGGCGGGAGACAGAGGGGGTGACAGGGTTGAGGCCCGGCGTCGGTTTCTGGCCTTTTTTGGCCAAGTGTTGCCATCATTTCAACTTCATGCATTCGCTGCATGTGACTAGGACATGTTGGTGGTGGCTAACAACCTTAAGGTTTATGATCTACTTATGTGTTGTACGGTGAAGCGGCATATTGTCTTCGATGGGTGAATCTGAGGTTGCTTGCTCAAGGAAGGGCCCAGGCTTGAGAGGTCTGGACCTTTGACGGCGATTAAGAGAGGAGCGGGGTTTGCGCTGACCGTGGCTTGGCGGAATCTATCAGCGGACTTCGTGCGACCACCCTCTACCCTTTTTGAGCGCGGAACCGTTACTGACACTACCCCATCGTCTTCCTCCTGTTTCCAGTGATGAAGCGCTCGCAAGCATAATTCTGCTGAAAGACCACGTTGGATCCGCAAATGTCGTCGTCATCATCATCATCAATCGCAACAAAGGTGACTTGGGTCGTCCTGTGACAATGCTGCATCCAGAGCTGCGGGCTACAAGCAAGAGGGACTGCAATGGCGTTTGCTGACCGCCCGGGATTTTTGCCGATTGACGGCTTCCTTCTTCCTCCTCTGATGGCATCAGTAACTGGGGCGTCAGAAGCAGAGAAAATCATCTCTTTGGCATCTTGATCTTTTAACATGCTTCTGACCCCCAACCGCATTTTGTCATCAAAAGAGGTCTTCAGAAATGGATTATCCACAAGTGGTGGGTACATTTGGGCTGCTCTCATGTGACGGATGCTGATGAATGCTGATGACGACATTTGTGGGCCAGTACTTGGGAGGACGAGGAGGTAAGATAAGACTGTGCTGGATGCAGGTTGCATTAAACACTGAAGGACAGATTGGCGACGTGTTCGTTAATGAGATTCACATGGCCTGACCCAGCGATGACAGGCTGACAGTCTGCAATATGAATCGCTGGCATGCGTGTGTCGCTGCACTGGAAGGAAGACCTTCTCTCGTACCTCTACCACCATGTCCTACCCCCCTCTTTGCTCGCTTACACTCTGAATTTCGATTCCATGATTCAGAAATATAAAAAATTTGAGATGGTATGGAAGAGTTTTGGGAAAGTCTCTTATAAAAGACTGGCAAATCACAGCTATCTCAAGTCCCCTCAAATCAAAAACTAAATTTGCTGTTATTCACATTTAACTGCAAAGTAAGATCTTACAACACAAAAGCTGGCCTCCGCGCCAAAGTGAAAAACACGTTGTCCTGTAATGTATTCGGATAATAAAAGGTATTTTTGGCACTTTCAATTCACCTGTGGTGACTACAAAATTGCTGTATTCAACATTTAAAGTGCAAGGTGCCACAATTAACAAAACTGTAGGGCGCCAAAGTGAAAAAAACAGTATCT
>JAODAL010055272.1:0-24080 GCA_025379985.1 Phyllomedusa bahiana
AAAAAATCGATCATAAGCCCAAAAGGCAAAAAACTCAGGGTTGAGGATATTTTAGGTTAGAGACCATAAAGAGGGCTTTTATCAATTTGCAGAAATGGTTCCCCTCTTGTCTATGGTCTGTGTCGGGTATTGCAGCGCAGCCGGATCTAGGTGAATGAGGCTGAGCTGCAGTACACGTCACGGCCTATGGACGAGAGGGGCGCCATTCCCGGAAATCTGGTCCCAAGTGAAATCCTGTAAGTAAGCTTAGGAGTAGAATAAAAAGAATCAAAAGCCTTACCTCGAAATTCTCCGCGGTTGACCTGACTATCAAGGCAGAAGTTCTGCCGGTGGAGATTATAGGACTGCGGCCGCCTTCTCTCTCTCCATTCTTGCGCCAGCTATCGACACACAAAGGACAGCAGAGAATCAGAGGACGGATGTTCCCGTGCACATTAAGCCCAAAAAACAAGTTACTTACAGCTACTGCCCAAACCCCTCTGCTTCACGTCAGTGAATAAATGGGTTTCCAAGTTGCATAGAAAATCTACATGCTTTTTTGTATGTAAGCAATTTATAGTTAACTAAAAATTTGGAACAGAGGTAAAATTTGTGTTTAAAAAAAAAAAAGCTTTTTTTATTTGTTACATTTCTTAAAAACGTAAAAAGAACACAATGGGGTAAACATATTATGGCATAAACCCCCCCTCCCCCTCAAAAAAAAAAAAAAAAATGTGCAACTAATAGTGTAAACTAAGTCAACTAATTGAAAAGTATAAACACAGGGACTAGACAGACAGTCTAAGGGTATGTTCACACAACGTTTTGTAGCCGCTTTTTTGGATGCGTAATATATATATATATATATATATATATATATATATATATATATATATATATATATATATATATATATATATACATACCATACATACATACATACATAGTATGCACAAGATAAAATGCAGGCAAAGAACTTGAGACGATTCACAAATGATACCACCCACAGAGGTTGGAGTTTGAAAGGGTAGAATCTTTAGTGTAATACACTAAATCGGCCCCTAGAGGTCTCATTTGATCTAGAACAGGGGTGTCAAACTGCGGCCCTCCAGCTGTTGGGAAACTGCAACTCCCATCATGCCCACTGTTATAGATTATACAAATGCATGATGGGAGTTGTAGTTTCCCAACAGCTGGAGGGCCGCAGTTTGACACCCGTGATCTAGAAGAACTGTTTGAACTTTAGTAACCTAATGACCCAATAGAGGGAGCTAACAGCATTTTACATGCGTTTCAGAGGAAGCCTAATAGAGGGCGCTACCAGCATTTTACATGTGTTTAATCTTATAAATCACTTTGTATATGTATTGAAAGATATAAAAGGTGTAAAATGCTTTTATAGCCCCCTCTACTAGGCTTCCTCTGAAACACACGTAAAATGCTCTTATAGCACCCTCTATTAGGCTTCCTCTGAAACACATGTAAAATGCTCTTATAGCGCCCTCTATAAGGCTTCCTCTGAAACACATGTAAAATGCTCTTATAGCGCCCTCTATAAGGCTTCCTCTGAAACACATGTAAAATGCTCTTATAGCGCCCTCTATAAGGCTTCCTCTGAAACACATGTAAAATGCTCTTATAGCGCCCTCTATAAGGCTTCCTCTGAAACACATGTAAAATTCTGTTCGCTCCCTCTATTGGGTCATTAGGTTACTAAAGTTCAAACAGTTCTTCTAGATCAAATGAGACCTCTAGGGGCCGATTTAGTGTATTACACTTCAAATTTTAATCCAATAAATTTTCCGGATGCGCTTTCCGTATCAAAAGTGCATCCAAAACGTACCCAAAAGTATGTTCCGCTTTGGGATTCGTTTTTCGGGCTCCAAAAGCGCACCCCATTGTTTCCTATGGTGATTTCACTTGCGTAAAACGCAAGTAGAATTAACATGTCAATTCTTAAAACGGATCCGAAAAACGCATTTAAAAGGCGCAAGTAAACACACAGCGGCGATAACTCGTCTGTTACACTTGTCCGAGTCTGATATGACCAGTGGGTGGGTGGATGGGTGGGGCAGATATTTTAGCCTTTGGACATTAACATTAGTGGTTGCATTCACTGACAGCAAGCATGAAACCTTAAAAATGTAGAATAGGAGTTTTTATAAATTCATAAATTAAAAAAAAAAATATATTATTAAAAAGGTGTTGTCTCACTACATTGATTCGTTCCCTTTTCTTGCTTTCATTTTGAATTCAGGGGCGTGTTTACTGGCTTCTATTAGGCTGCAGTAGAAGCCAGGTCTGTAGCTATAGCAACCACCAGTGCTGGCAGCCTATCAGGAGAGATCAAACAGGTCTGTAGCTATAGTGACCAGAGCTGGCAGCCTATCCGGAGAGATCACATAGGTCTGTAGCCATAGCAACCAGTGCTGCCAGCCTATTAGGAGGGAATCGAACAGGTCTGTAGCTATAGCGACCAGCACTGGCAGCCTATCAGGAGGCATTGAACAGGTCTGTAGCTATAGCAACCAGTGCTGGCAGCCTATCAGGATAGATCACACAGGTCCGTAGCTATAGTGACCAGTGCTGGCAGCCTATCAGGAGAGAGTAAACAGGTCTGTAGCTATAGCGACCTGAGGAGCTGATGCAGCCCATTCAAGAGGGGATATCTAGGAGTAGGTAGGACACTGGTAATGGACACATATTGCAAAGTGACTTGATTTTGCAAGAACATTAACATAAAAAGCAGCGATCCCTGGAGTGAGACAACCCCTTTAAAACACAAGGGCTCTTACCGATTCAAAAGTGTTCTGCAGCATCAAAGGGAAGAAGACCTTGAAGTACTCATCGTAGCTGGGAAAGTTCAGAGGAACCGTTGTCAGCGGGAACGGACAGAGGTTACTGGGGGATCCGAATTGCTGGAAGTTGTCGAACATGTCATATTTCCAGCGCAGAACCTCCCTCATCAGCCAGGCCTGGTCCACAGGGGGTAGGCGCCCGGATTCCGGAAGTCTCACCGCGTTGGAGGCGCTACTCGAAGTCGGTGGGACGGGGACGTTGTTTTGATTGATGAGGGGCTGCAAGACACTGGTGGTGGTCACCAGGACTGGAGGCCTTCTTGGCGGCAGGACTATCTTGGGCAGAGGGGGTTTTGGAATTGGAGCTTTAGATTTTGGAAGCGTCGGGTACTTTGGGATATTTTCCAGGTCCTTGGTGAGGCTGGCAGTGCGGGAAGCCGTCTCGGTGCTGAAAACTTTGGTTGTACCTGCTTTCGGAGGTTTTAAGAGAGATGGAGGCAAACCGGGTCTAATGAACAGGTCATCATCGGTCTTCTCAGCTGTACCGTGCTTAGGACAATACTGACCGGCTACCGGGACAGGCTCCGAGCAGTCCAAGTGTTTGCATTTGATGGGTTCCTTTGCCTCCGGTAAGGGCACAGGTTGCTCCCCCACAGGGGGCCGATTCTCTTGGACTATTTCGGACTCCACCTGGGAGCAGAGGTCCATATTGAGTGGATCAGCTTGGGTTAGGAAGAAGTGATCGTCCTCCTCTTCATAATCCTTCGACTCTTCCTGTACTGACGACTGCCCGTTACCCTCCGGCACAGGAGACGGAGGCCGAGCCACCTTTGCCCTTGGCAGGTCATTGGAGTCCTCTTCACGGGTAGTTTCCGAACTGGTAGAAGCTTTTGGAGACATTTTGGGGGACTCAGTTTTCCTCACGGTGTCGCTTAGACTTTTATGTTTGTCAGCTTTGCTCGGTAGCGAGGAGCCATCATCCGTCATCCTTCTTATCGGCTTCGGGGACCTCTCCAAGTTTCGGGAGCCGTTCTCCAAGTGGCTACTCTGCCTCTTCTTTTCACCGTCCTTTGGTCTCGACTGACGGTAGAACTGAAGTTCTTGACAAGCCAACATTTTTTTGTTCCCCTACACCATGATCGCCTGCGGGGAGATGAGCTTCGCCTTCTGCTTCTTGGTCTCCACAAACCCGGCCGACTTTCCGTAGTTCCGCAATTCGGCCACGCTATCCAGAGACCTTTGCGACAACTCGAAGGCTTTGCGGCTGGCCTTCTTCAGGCCAAGTTTTTCGGCGGTCGTGGCCGGCTCGGGACACGCGCGCACTTTCTTTGGTGGGACCACAGCGGGTGACGCCTTGCCGGGACTCCTGACCTTTCTGACCAGCCCGTGTGCCTTTGATGGGCTTTTAGCTCTGGTTGCTTTAGTATGCGAACCCTTATGCTGCTTTCCAGAAGACTCTGCCTTCAACTTTGGCCGGGACGTTTCTTTAGCCTTTTTGGATTCTAATTTGACATTTTTACTCTCGGCCTCCCAGGAATTTTTGCCGTAAAACTGTTTTGAACTCAGCGAAGTCCTATTGTCGCTGCTTTCACCTTCTGCCGGAGCGTTTGCCGTCCTTAAGGACTCCAGAAACTGCTTCTCGGCATGATTTGCCGCCTCCTCAATGGCCTCGTCGCAGATATAATCCGTGTCATACCCCCACTGATCATAGTCCCGACAAGGCACCTGGTTACTTTCAGATTTATCCTCCTCCTTCAACTGAGAGTCCCCCCAAGCGGAATAAATGTCATCCTGGGTTTCAAACTCGAAACACTGGGAGTTGTACTCCTCCTCATTTCCCAGCTCGGGTTCCTGCTTTATCTGCGCGCTTTTAGTTTCTAGAAACTTAGTAGAAGACGAAGAACTTTCTGTTTTCTCCGTTTTTACAAACTTAAGAAACTCCTTGGGTTCTTCATCCGAAGAGTCGGAGATGGTGATGATGGGATCGGAGGACGACTCCGTCTCGGAGGAGGAATCGTCCGAGACCACAGATCTGGTGGTTCCCTTAACTTTCCTCTCTATAGAGCCAAAGTTGTGAGATGGGGTAGTTGAACTACTCCGTTCCTGGCCGAGCT
This sequence comes from Phyllomedusa bahiana, assembly GCA_025379985.1. Taxonomy (NCBI): domain Eukaryota; kingdom Metazoa; phylum Chordata; class Amphibia; order Anura; family Hylidae; genus Phyllomedusa; species Phyllomedusa bahiana. The sequence continues at coordinate 4,892 of JAODAL010055272.1, forward strand.
TGGGACTGGCGGGAGCCCCCTTCTTACCCCCTTTTTCGAGTAACATTTTCTTGACTTGGGTCAATGGAAGGTCATCGTCTCCGTCGCTGTCCATCACGCAGTCGTCTTCTACGTCTTCCGTTTTGCTCTGCTCCCTCTTGATCTGTTGATCGTTTTCGAGCGACAGTCTTTTAAGCTGTTCGCTCACCGGAAGATTATCGTTCCCCTTCGCGGGCAGGTATTTTTGCGACAGGGGTATATCGTCCTCGTCGCTTTCGTCGCTACCAGATTTCACTTCTTGCCACAAGTTTGGCTCCTTCTTAATCCGCACGTAGCACGGTTTTACAGCGCCAACGACTTCGGTCTTGATGTTACCCTCGGGCGCGGGGGGTTCTTTTTTCTCTTTCCGATTCGAAGGCTTGGCCATGACTTGGCCAAGTTTCGACTTCCACCCAGTCGCCTTACTTTCCTGGACAGACGTCGTTGGGCAAGTCTCATCCGACGGCTCCTTTTTGATGGAGGTCTTTAGAGCCGACCCGTGTGAAGAAGAAGAACCACCACAGAGCTTGCTTTCTTTGGTTTGGACATCTTGAGGTTCTTTTTTAAAGGAGCAAAAGAACCCATCTGCCCCTCGGTCTGAAGACCTGCTGGCAGCGGCCGGTTGGATATCCGGAGAGGGTAATGGAGACCCGCCGCCTCCGTACTCTGACTTGCAAGGAAGATCTGGAGATGGTAGTGGAGACCTACTGCTGCGGCCGTACCACTCGTCGTCCTCGTCCATCCTTTCCGTCTTAATGAAAGGAACGGACTGAACTCTGCTGGTGCTCGCCTGTTCCGTCACCGAATTCGGAGCCGTGGACGCCCGGTCCTTAATGCTTTTGATGATCTGGGTAAGGCAACTTTGCAAACCTTGAATCTCCGACTTGCTGAATTCTTGGTTCCTGAGAATGTTTCCCCTGATGACGAGATTGAGTTTGTCCAGATATTGCTTACAAGTCGAGTTTGGCCCCAGCTGGTACCCCTCCCGCAGAAGGCTCCTGATCAGCTGGATACAAGCAAACTGTACGGAAGACGGTGCCTGAGAGTTCGGTGAGGACGACAAGGGTGAGGTGGGGGTGGTTTTCGAGTGGGGCCACGCTGCTGCGTCCATGTTCGGAATCATGAAGCCCTTGACCAGGGCCTCGACCCACTTGTGAGAGCTCACCCACAGCAAGTGAAGGCACTTTTTGTTTCTGTGCAGTTCAATGATAGAAACCAAGACCCGGATGAAAAGTTCCGACACCCGGTCGCACTGACCGCCCCGCTGACTGAGGACGTCCTTTATTTCGGAGTACAGGTGGTGAATCACTTCCATGATGTAAGGGACCCCCAGCTCTTTCAGGTCCATGACCGACTGCACATACGGTATGAACCATAAGAAGGTGCTATTGTGGACTCGCATATCCTGGCCGATGTCAGACTGCAGGATATTGGCCAAGCATTGCATATCTTCATACATGTTAGGACAATAGTCCGGACAAATTGCACTTTTCCATCCAGTGTCCTGTAAACAAAGACGGGTATACGGTTAAAATTCTAGGAATACACAAAACCCCTTAATGGAGAATCCTCCCCACATTGATTGACATTATACATGAAGGGCAAGGTAACTAAACATTATTAAAAACACTGCTGTTCTGATTTTGCTTCCCTTCAGAGTTAGAACCGTCCTTACCTCCTGCTTGTGTACTGCCCTGACTGTGTTGGGTGAGGTCACTCTCTTCTGTGTCTTATCAGCAACACAGGAGATGGTTTAGGTTTCTTACTGACATGCTTTAACCCTTCAGAGCTCTGTAGCCTTCTGCCCTGCTGTTTAGTTCCCTCCATTTCTAATGTTTGGCTCAGCCAGGAATAGCAGAACTGAAATGTCAGTCACAGCTGTAGAACCCTCCACAGCCTGCACAGGAAGCGGGAACCTGAAGTTGCAGAACCACCCACAGCCTATACAGGAAGCAGAAGCCTAAAGGTGTAGATCCGCCCATAGCCTGAACAGAAAGCCGGAGCCTGAAGCTGTAGAACCCACAGCCTGCACAGGAAGCCTAAACCTATAGAACCGCCCACAGCCTGCACAGGAAGCGGGAGCCTGAAGCTGTAGAACCGCCCACAGCCTGCACAGAAGCGGAACCAACCATAGAACCGCCCACAGCCTGCACAGGAAGCGGGAGCCTGAAGCTGTAGAACCGTCCACAGCCTGCACAGGAAGCGGGAGCCCGAAGCTGTAGAACCACCCACAGCCTATACAGGAAGCAGAAGCCTAAAGGTGTAGATCCGACCATAGCCTGAACAGAAAGCGGAAGCCTAAAGGTTTAGATCCGACCATAGCCTGAACAGAAAGCGGGAGCCTGAAGCTATAGAACCACCCACAGCCTGCACAGGAAGCGGGAGCCTGAAGCTGTAGAACCGCCCACAGCCTGAGCAAGAAGCGGGAGCCTGAAGCTGTAGAACCACCCACAGGCTACACAGGAAGCGCGAGCCTGAAGCTATAGAACCACCTGCAGCCTGAATAAGACACGAGAGCCAGCAAGCTCTGTGAAACAGCGTGGTGAGAAAACCGCTTTACGCTTCTGCTTAATTTATCGTGTCCTCATTTGCAATATAGAGGATTTTAACCTTAAAATTAAAGTTTATGCTTTAGTCTGTTTTCTGAGGTAGTGAAACTTTCAGACAGGACCAATTCTAATACCGATTTTTTATTTTTTGGCAATAAGTGACCGCAAAACCCGCCCCTTTAAACCACAAAGCAATGTGGGGCTTAAAATAAAGGTATAGATCTGCAGCTCCCTGTAGTAATAAAATTTTTTAAAACCCGTAAAATAGCTATTTCCATAAGTTTTTTTGGTTTTTTTTACCTTTTTTGGCTTTTCAGTGTTGAAGCTATAGACCATCTGACTGCACGAGACCAGGTCGTCATCATCATCAGACTCGGGTTCACACTTGGTAACCCTTTAAGGGAGGGAAAAAAAAAACCCCAAGATTATACACAGGTAGAGGAGATTATAATGTGGCTTCAGCCAGAGGATACAACAAAGCTGCAAAAGTAAAACAAAATGTACTTCGGCGCCCGACCTTTGACAGCTTCTCCGTTGTTTTCCCATCTCGGGTTTTAAGCTTGGGCTCGCGATGAAGGGTTTTGGGAAAACTCGTCGGGGTCGATCAGTTGTCCCAAAAACCTTTACCAGGCGATCGAGGATCAACATGAAGCACTGGAGCGCGGGCCAAAAGGGGTTTGTGCTTTCAGCTGAAAAAACACAACAAATGACACTTAAAGGGGTCATCAAACCATAGAGCACAACGGCAGAATAGGTCATCAAAGTGTGATAGGTGCGGACTCCACCCCGGGGCCCCAAACCCATCTTGGGAACGGGCCCCTGACACTACCTTAGAATAGAATCCGCCTAACAAATCAATACAAGTAAACAAAAGGGCCCAAAACCCCATCGCCATGACTTTCAAAAGTGTCCAAAACTTACCGGACCCTTCAAAACCGCAACCAAAAATACCCAGGATTAGACTCTTCTGTAACACTAGTATCAAGGTCAGATTAGATCCGCCGTAAGAAGTTTTCCACCCCGTAAAATCACGCAAATACGGGCGATTCCATGAACAAAGGGGCCCCCATTGTCAAAAAGGAGAATGGAAAAACACGCTCCCCGTACCGGGGCTGCCTAAGAAATGGAGAACACAGCGCTCCCCTTTTTACCGGGAATGCCAAAAAAATGGGGAACACCGCTCCCCCTTTCCGGGGAAAACCCCTAGAAGAATGGAAACCAGCCTCCCCTTACCGGGAAATCCATAGAACGAATGGAGAAAACCGGGGGCTCCCCTGCGGGGAACTCCCCTAGAACAGAAAGGGGAAACACCCTCCCCGTAAAGGGGGCTCCCCTAGAACAGAAAAGGGAAAAGGGGCCCCCTGTACTTTGGGGAAATCCCCTAGAAAAAAATGAAAAACCCAGCCTCCCCCTACTGGGAACTTTCCCCTAGACAGAATGGAGAACACAGCGCTCCCCCTACGGCTCCCAAGAGCAAATGGGGAAAAACAGCGCTCCCCCGTCGGGAACTCCCCAAAAACAGAAAGGAGAACACGGCTCCCCTTACTGGAAATCCCATAGAACAGAATGGGAGAACACAGTGCTCCCTGTACTGGAACTCCCATAGACAGAATGGAAAAACACAGTGCTCCCTGTACTGGGAACTCCCATAGAACAGAATGGAGAGTTGACTGGGTCTCTTTTCTGAGCCAACACTTTTAAGGGTCCGCTCTCTACTCAGTAACTAACATGGAAACGGTTGTGAGGTGGGGATGAGGCGTCACTGGAGGGACCTCGCTTGTTACCCTCTGGTCTCCTACTCCCGCACTCGCTGTGTTCCAGCCCACAGTACGCACCGTCCGTTTGCTTCTCCATGACATGCAGGATGGACAGCATGAAGTCGTTCTGTTTGTCCGGCCCCAGCAACAAGGAGTCCATGGCCGGTTCCTCCAGGACGGTCAGTAACATGCAGATCCCTGCAACAGAGACACGAGTGGGCACAGAGCTTGCAGCGAGTGCAGAGGACGCCCCGCGGGTGCCCACCTACCCAGCCAGTAGTTCTTGTAGTTGGAGGTGTGGTACAGGTGAGGCGGCAGCAGGATGAGCCGCCCGTCTTCTATCTCCGTGAAGCTGTACAGGTCCGGATTCTCAAACAGGCCGAGCTCAATGACCTTGAACAGGCAGGTGAAGACCTCCTGAAGGTCGTAGTAGTCATCCCGGTCGATCTTCCCTTGAGCCCTCGCCGTCAAAATGGCCCAGCGCCGGATCTGACCAAGACAAGGGGGGAACCAAGAAGGAGATGGAAGGGTCTCAAAGAATGCACAACCCTGCAGTATAGTCCTTAAACCAATGCACTAGAGGGGAAGGGGCAGCACAGAGGGAAAGGGGGGGGGTGGGGGGGGGGGGGGGGGGCCATTGCCAAGCAGCTTCGCCATTCATGTAGCTACAAATGCAGTCGAGTACAGGATGTGGGAACATGGACGGAGACAGGGAGGGACGGAGGGAGAAGGAAGGAAGGGAAGAGGAGACGGAAATAGGGAGGGGACGGAGGGGGAAGGAAGGAGGGAAAGAGGGACGGAGGGGGGAAGGAAGGAAGGGAAGAGGAGACGGAAATAGGGAGGGACGGAGGGAGAAGGAAGGAAGGGAAGAGGAGACGGAAGGAAGGGAAGAGGAGACGGAAGGAAGGGAAGAGGAGACGGAAGGAAGGGAAGAGGAGACGGAAATAGGGAGGGACGGAGGGAGAAGGAAGGAAGGGAAGAGGAGACGGAAATAGGGAGGGACGGAGGGAGAAGGAAGGAAGGGAAGAGGAGACGGAAATAGGGAGGGACGGAGGGAGAAGGAAGGGAAGGAAGAGGAGACGAAATGGAGGACGGGGGGGAAGGAAGGAAAAGAGGAGACGAAATGGGGACGAGGGGAAAGGGAAGGGAAAGGAAAGGAGACGGAAATAGGGAGGGACGGAGGGAGAAGGAAGGGAAGAAGGAAGGGAAGAGGAGACGGAAATAGGGAGGAAGGGGGAAGGGAAAGGGAAGGGGAAAAGGAACAGAAATAGGGAGGGACGGAGGGAGAAGGAAGGAAGGGAAGACGGAAATAGGGAGGGACGGAGGGAGAAGGAAGGAAGGGAAGACGGAAATAGGGAGGGACGGAGGGAGAAGGATGGAAGGGAAGAGGAGACGGAAATAGGGAGGAGAAGAAAAAGAAAGGGCAGAGGAAATGGAGAAGGAAGGGGAGAGGAGAGGAGACAAAGACAGGAAGGAATGGAGGGAGAAGGAAGGAAATATGAAGGGATGGAGAAGAAGAAAAAGAAAGGGTAGAGGAAATGGAGAAGAAGAAAGGGTGCACAAAGAGAAGGAAGGAGGAGGAGAAGTGAAACAGTCAGAAGCAAGGGAAGGGAAGAGAAGACAAAGATAGGGATGGATGGAGAAGGAAGGGTAAAGAAGACAAAAATAGGGAGGGATGAAGAAGAAGAAAATGATAAGTGTAGAGTAAATGAAGGAAGTGTGCACAAGGAGATAAGGAAGGAGGAGGAGAAGAAGAGGAGTGAAACAGACAGAAGCAAGGGATGGAAGAGGAGGAGACAAAGATAGGGAGGTATGGAGAAGAAGTAAGAAAGGGAAGCGGAGGTGGAGAAGAATGAAGGGACAAGGAGACAAAGATAGGGAAAGCTGTAGAAGGAGGAAGGAAGGGTACAGGAGATGAAGATAGGAAGGAACAGAAAGAGGAGAGTGAAATATGGAGGGATGGAGAAGAAAAAGAAAGGGCAGAGGAAGTGGAGAAAAAGGAAGGGTCCACAAGGAAATAACAAGAGGGTGAAAGTCAAAAGGGAAAAGGGGAAGGGGAAAGGGAACAAAGATGGGGAAGATGCCCGAAAACAAAAAGGAACAAAAATATAAAAGGGATGGAGAAAAAAAAAAGGGTAAGAAAATGGGGAAGAAAAAGGAAGGGCACAAAGAGATAAGGGGGAAGAGGGGGAAAGTAAAACCCGTCAGAAGAAAGGGGAAAGGGAAAGAGGAGAGGGAAAAATATAAAGGGAAATGGAAAAATGTGGGAAAGGGGAAGAGGAGATAAAGAATGAAGGGAAAAGGAGACACATATAGGGAGAGATGTAGAAGAAGGAAGGGTACAGGAGACGAAGATAAGAAGGAATGGAAAAGAAAAAGGGAATACGGAACGGAAATATGAAACAGGGAAAGAAAAAAAAAAATGCGGGGAACAAAGATGGGGAGGGAGGGAAAAGGAAGAATGAAAAAAAAGGGGGAACAAAAATTAAGGGGGGTAAAAGCAAAAGGGAAGGGGTGAGCAAACAAAAAAAGAAGAAAAAGAAAGGCAGATAAAAAAAAAGACCAGAAAAAGGGAAAGGGGGGTCACAAGAAGATAAGGACGGAGGAGGAGGAGAAAAGTATTGAAAAAGTCAGAAGCAGAGGAATGGATGGAAGACAAAAAGGGAAAGGGTTAGAGAGAGGGAAAAGGGGATGGAGGGTGCATCAGAAGTGACGGAAAAGAAAGTATGAAAAGGAGAAGGGAGGGATGTAAGAAGACGGGAAGTAAAGGATGGAGGGATGAGAAGAAAAGGTAGAAAGAGGTGAAGGAGATGAAAGGTACAGAAGAGCAGAAGCAACATTCAGTTAGGGTGGGGGGGGGGGGGGGGAGAGAAGGTAAAGAGAAAAAAAAAATTCACAAAAAAAACCTTGTGAAAATTACAGTCCCCATTGGGGGTTTACGAGGAGCGGGGGAGATCCCGGGCACCTTCTCATACACCTGGAAGGGGTTTTTTTCACAAAACCCATCCCTTTCACAAAGCTTCAACACAAAGCTCACCTGATGGAAGAAAAGACAACGCATGGGGAAGAGGAGGAGGAGGAGCGCCCATCACTCATACCCCGTGCCAGGAGCGGCGCTGCGCCAGGACGGGCGGCATCGGAGGAGGTTACTCCACCACCTACAGTAACGGCCGCCACGTCTCACAGGATACTGAGAGGGGGACAATATCCAAAAAGTTTACAGGAACAATCTTTGTTGAACTCGTCTTGGGCTGATCCATTATGACTCATACTCCAGTCACAACCAATGCTGCACCTAACACACTGCCAGTTTCCCCATTACAGTGAAGGCAGCATGCTGGGGGCGCGCCAGTGACCGGAGCTTTTAGGGCATGTCCTCACGGTACGGGTTTTCGGCCGGTTTGCGGTTTTTCACACCACCCGAAAAACTGGCCACAAAGGAGCACAACGGGGCTCTATGGAAAACCCGTGCAGCAGTCCCCACTGTCCCCACTGCACGGGTTTTCCGCCCGCGGGCCGCTCAAACACCATTGAGCATGTTCATTCTTCAGTCCGGTTTCCGGACAGAATATGAACACCTCAATGGGACGGGGGGGGGGGGGGGGGGGGGCTGTTCTCCCTCATCGGGGAGAAAAGCCGCCCCCCCCCCCCCCCGGGCCGTGGGGACGGTCGCAAAACAGGACAAATACCGGCCAGTATTTGTCCTGTGCAGTGTGGACGCGCCCTTAGGATCACAGGGCTTTCAGATTTCAAATTCTGCCCAGCTGTGTTAGATGCGAGCAAAGAACATGACACAATGAACCCCTTCCACAGAGGGTAGGAGGCCTTTCCAAAAATCAGACCCCAACAGTGAGAGGAAGTCAGATCCCGGTTTGATATTCGGGTCAGGATTTATCCTGCAGAGGATTTCCCCATTTCCTCAGCGCTCGGGCTTATGAGGGCAACGACGAGGGCGGTCTGCATTCTTGTAGTTTTTTCTAGCACTACATGGCGCCATTTTTAGAAAGGCTCCACAGGGAGGTTCTCAACAGGTGCCCTGGGCATTGAACTCTCTATGGCCTGGGTTTGATCTCCTGAGTCACATCATCTGGCTGCATTGGAGGAAGCCCCCAGAATTTTCCATTGTATTGGAGGAGATGGATCCCAACCAAGGAAACCTGATCCTCTTGTACTGGAAATAAAGGACGGTCGCTTTCCTGCATCTGCTATGTGGCAAGTAACCAAAATAGCGCTTCGGCCTGGACAACCTCGGTCTTATGCAATAGAAAGAGCTAAAGCTAAGCCCCTGGATGACCAATCAACCAACCTCCCAACCAAGAATCCGACCAACCATCCAACAACCCAAGAACTGACTGATCAACCAACCACGAATTGACCGACCAATCAACATCCTATCAGTTGACAAAAACTACTGGTCATGGGCGTAACGATAGTCATGGCGGGTGCTATGAGCCCAGTAGTTGAGGAGCCCATGGTTCCTTTATGTAGGGTGTAGTAGTTGGTGGCTTTCTACTCTCCTGCTCTACGATGTGGGTTCCCTGATATATGGCGGTATGATTATATCTCCAGCTCTACTATGTGGTCTCCCTGATATATGGCGGTATTATTACATCTCCAGCTCGACTATGTGGGTTCCCTGATATATGGTGGTATTATTATTATTATAATATCTCCAGCTCTACTATGTGGGTTCCCTGATATATGGCGGTATTATTATATCTCCAGCTCTACTATTTGGGGTTTCCCCGATAATGGGGGTATTATTTTTATTATTTTACTCCAGCTCTACTATGTGGGTTCCCTGATATATGGAGGTATTATTATATCTCCACTCTACTATGTGGGTTCCTGATAGATGGGGGTATTATTATATCTCCACTCTACATGTGGGTTTCCTGATATATGGTGGTATTATTATATCTCCAGCCCTACTATGTGGGTTCCCTGATATATGGCGGTATTATTATATCTCCAGCTCTACTATGTGGGTTCCCTGATATATGGCAGTATTATTATATCTCCAGCTCTACTATGTGGGATATCGGATATATGGCGGTATTATTATATCTCCAGCTCTACAATGGGGTTCCTGATATATGGCATTATTATTATATCTCCTGCTCTACTATGTGGGTTCCCTGATATATGACTATAATTATAATCCACCATATTGGGAATCCCTATATATGGCGGATTTTAAAATTAGTGCCCCCATCTATAGGGGATCCCTATGATGGAGGTTTATTAATAATATCCGCCTACTATGGATCCCATGTAGATGGTCGTATATTATATTCCAGCCTCTATGGGATTCCCCATAGTATAGGCGGTATTATTATAATCCACTCATACTATGTGGGCCCAGATATAGGCGGGTTTTAAAAATGTATATCTCCAGCTCTACTATGGTGGATTGTGTATATATGATTATTATTTTTTCTCCAGCTCTACTATGTGGGTTCCCTGGTATATGGAGGTATTATTATATCTCCAGCTCTACTATGTGGCGGTATTATTTATACCTTTAATTATAGCTGCTTTTGCAGTTTATAGTTGTTAGGTTGTGGCGCCCCACACCTCATTTTGCTATGGGGCCCTATAAGTTCTATAGTTGGTTAATATTAAATAACATCTTGTGCCAGTACTGGTTCCTTTTTGACCAATATATATCATGCACGGCCACATTGTACTGCCAATGGTTAAATTTTTAAAGAATTAGCATTGTAATGTATTTAGATTACAGGGTAAAGACAACCCCCTCCTGCGTTCAAACCAGCATCGAGGGAAAAAAGGTGGAAGAGTCCCTTTTGAAACGTCATGGTTGTTGGGCAAGGGCTGGTCTATATTTCAAAATCTGACCCCTTGGATTTTCACGCACAACCATCTCTAGGGTTTACAGAAATTCCGAAAAAAAAAAAACATCCAGTGAGCGGCATCCGTGGGCGGAAACCCTTTTATCCCAGAGGTAAAGGAAAGGGGCAGACGTTCGGGCTGATAGAAAGGAAACATGACGCAAATACCACCCTTAAAACCCAAAAACAAAAAGGCATCTCTAAACCACAGAAAGGCCAACTTTAGCAATGGGCTACAGCAGCAAAACCACCCCGGTCCACCCTTTCACTAAAACAAAACGAGGCCCCAAATTTGCCCAAGCATCAAAAATTACATAAAAAAGGGGGAAAAAGTTCCCGGGTCTGATGGTCTCGATTCTCTGCAATTGGATTAGGGTCAGAATTTGGCTCAAAAACATGAAACAGGATCCATCCTCCCTTTTTTAAAAGGGTTTCGGGTGGTGTGTTGGTGTCATGTGTGGGGAAATATTTTTTGGCACCTTTGGGCCCCGGGCCCCAATTGAGCATCATTGAAAACACCTTGTGGGAATTATGCACAAAAAATTGGGGCATTTTTCTGAAGAAAAAGGGGGGTCCAACCCTTTTATAGCAGGTGTCCCAAAAAGGGCCGGTGGTTATTTTTTGGCATGGGCATCGTGTGCATTTTATTTTTATAGATATTAGACATTTTTAATGTTTTTACATTATCTTCCAATGTTTTCCACCTGCCCTTTGATTGGTTGAAGGAACAAGCATGATTTGGACCGGTGTCTTCATGAGGTAGAGTCTCTCACTCTATGAACATGCTATAACCAAGGACAGACCTGTCTGAAAAGCGTCAGCGCACAGTTAACATGTTATCAATTAATATTTAAAAGAGATGCAGAATTATTTTTAACTGGATTGGATCGGAAGCTGGTGCTTTCTCATTTGAATCGTCTCCTATAAGTTCTAGTTCTCTCCCGCTGCGGGTCAAAAAAAACTTCATAAAAAGTTAGGGTCCAGCTTCTATAATCAGGAAATCATCATCCAGGAAACTGAAGAACAGGAGAAGGCTACACATAAATGGCCGAAAAGAGCCGAAGTTGAGGAGCAATCTTTCGACAGATCACTTGAAACTCTTCCTTGGGGAGGAGGGGGGGGGGGGGATGATGGTCCTTGAAAAAGGTCACCAGATACTTGGCCAAAAAAAACAAAGATTTCTGCCCATTTAAGCCATCGTCTATCATGAAGTCCATGAACACTTCCAACAGCAACTCTTCCGAGCCTCGTCATCCTCATGGGGTCAGTCTTTCCAGCTTGCTCAATTTTTGGTCCTTCCACCAGCCCATGTCTGCTCCTCTTGGACACTCTTTACTCCAGCTTCATCAGATCACTCCACGCCTTCCCCCTCCAACACTTGAAGAACAAATTCCGATCAGTTCTATAAATTTCCGACAAACGCCAAAGTAGACTTCCCAAATTTACTAATCAACAGCCCATCAAACAGAAAGCAGGTTCTTCTTCGCCTAATATCCAAGAGCCCTTCAGGCCAGTATCAATCATCCGACCAACCTTAAACTGGTCCAAACCACATCGAATTATGTTTATTCTTGACCTTGGAGACCCAAGAGTTGGACACCTCTTAAAGGATCTGCTTAACATCCCAATTCCTCCATCAACATCTGAATTCTCATTACCTCTTTTCGCCAAAGTCCACCATTGCTTTATCCAAGCAGAGGCCTCCGATAGCTACACGATCTCTATAGGGTTTCATCTTCTTAGTTCGGTCGCTCGACTTAGCCCACCACAGCCTTCGAGTATCTGCACACAAGAATTTCAAAACTAACAAATCCGTCCACGTCTACTGCGACATCGAAACCAGAGGAACCTATGCTCCTTCACTAGTCTACTAAATCCTAGACCACAGGGGTCAAACCTCAAGGCCCGTGGGCTGATGTCGACCCTCCAGGTCATTTTAGGTGGCCCATGAGAGCTTAAAACAGCAAGCAGAGATGGAGAAAGTTTAGACACACAAAGTCTGGATCTCAACTTTGCCTGGAGGATACAAGTAGCAATTGGCAGAACCAACAAAGGGCACAGGCGCCATATTGGATTCAGATCTAACCAACACGTTAAAATCAAATTTGGAATTCACCAGCCCAAATCTTTTTAAAGTGGGCCACCGAAACTTTGGAAAGGGAGAACTGCCATTTTCCCCCTACTTTCTACCCAGGGGCACCCGTGTTGGGGAGAGGTGTGGCACCACAAAGGGGGGCAGGCCCATCTTGGGTTCACACTAGACCACCACACACACACACCACAGTCAAACCAAAGCAGAATTCAGCAAGTCCCCTCATTTTTAGGCGCCCCCCCCAAAAGCTTAGGTAGAGATCAGATGGGCAATACCCATCCCACCTTCCCCCGAGGATGTAGCCCCCTGCTGCAGAGTGGCAGCACCAGAACAGGGCACAGGCGCCATATTGGATTCAGATCTAGACCAGACACGTCAAACTCAATTCGGAATTCAGCCAGCCAAGTCATTTTATGTGGCCCTCAAGAGCTAAGGTAGAGAGTCAGGATGGATAAATGCCAGTTCTGCCACCTTCCCCAGAGGATGCAGCCAGTGCTTGGCAGAGGTGGTGGCACCAGCAAAGGGCACAGGCGCCATCTTGGATTCACATCTAGACCACACACACACACACACACACACACACTTGTCAAACTCATAGCAGAATTCAGCAAGTCCCGTCATTTTAGGTGGCCCCCAAGAGCTTAGGTAGAGAGTCAGGATGGACAAGTACCAACTCTCCACCTTCTCCAGAGGATGTAGCCAGTGGTTGGCAGAGGTGGCAGCACCAGAACAGGGCACAGGCGCCATCTTGGATTCAAATCTAGACCACACACACACACGTCAAACTGAAAGCAGAACTCTGCAAACTACGTCATTTTAGGTGGCCCCTGAGGGCTTTAACACAGAGCCAGGAGGGACACAGTACAGTTGTGCACTTTCAGAGGATGCAGCCAGTGCTTGGCAGAGGTGAATGTACCAGCAGAGGCGCCATCTTGGATTCACATCTAGACCACACACAAACTTAAGGCGGAACTCAGCCAGCCATGAAAATTTATGTGGCCCTTGACAGTCTTAATTGACGCTCCAACTTTCCCAGAGAATGCAGCAGCGCCAGAACAAGGCACAGGCGCCATCTTGGATTCACATCTAGACCACACATGTCAAGCTCGAGGCACAATTCAGCAAGTCACGTCATTTTAGGTGGCCCCTGAGAACTTAAACATAGAGCCAGGAGGGACATGGTACAGCTGTGCACTTTTCCCAAAGGATGTAGTCGGTGCTTAGCAGAGGTGAATGCACCAGCAAAGGCGCCATCTTGGATTCACATCTAGACCAGACACACCAAACTCAATTTGGAATTCAGCCAGCCAAGTCATTTTATATGGCTCCTGAGAACTTCAGCAGAGTCAGGATGGACAAGTACCAGCTCTCCACCTTCCCCAGAGGATGCAGCCAGTGCTTGGTAGAGGTGGTGGCACCAGGACAGGTGCCATCTTGGATTCACATCTAGAACACACACAAAACTAAGGCGAACTCAACCAGCCATGTAATTTTATGTGGCCCTTGAGAGTCATAATTGACAAGTGCCAGCTCTCCAACTTTCCCAGAGAATGCAGCGGTGCCAGAACAGAGCACAGGCGCCATCTTGGATTCAACAATTCATAAATTTATGTGGCCCCTGAGAGCTTAAACAGAGAGGCGGGAGGGACACAGAACAGCTCTCTACCTTTCCCAGAGGATGCAACCAGTGCTTGGCAGAGGTGGTGGCACCAGCAGAGATAGTGGCTGTTGTCTTAGTTGTGGAGCTCCACCACCCAAATACACACTGCTCTGTACAGTGACTCATAGGCGGTGGAACCGGTCTACCCAGATACCTTCCAAGGTATGAAGCTCGGCGCTAAAGAGCTGAGGCAGGATATTACTGTAAAGCACATCTTGCTGACCACGCGGCGCACCACAGCCCTTAAAGGGCAACCATAATGCTGAAGAGGCCCAAGCTGAAAACGCGTTCCACATCCCTGCTCTAGATACTCGTGGATAAGACCTTACACGGACTTTATTGAACGTCCACCAAATATCGTCCAGTCGAGAAGCCAGCCATCCCATTTCCGGGGCCCATAGACCTCAAATGCCTAATTTTTAAGCCCATTGGCAACCAAACTCAAGACTTCAATTTGTCAAGCCCTTTATCAATACAACATCACAGCGCTCAGTGCGAGCAAAACCTTTTCAAAAATCTCCATAGAGCAACCACAGAAACAAAAACCATGTTCTACCACCTTCCATATCCTTCTCTTACTCAAATTATCTACCAATAAGTATCTGCAGAAAGCGCGACTGAATTCTATTCCGACACCGTATCTACAACTATTCATCACGGGTTTTATAACAGTTTTATGAAGGACGCGTAAGACCTTTGTAGTCAAAGAGGAACATATCCTTCTTCACGGGCAGTTCCCTCCCAGAAAGGGCAAATATCAGCTCCATTTATATAAATCTAGAGAACCCCTTTAGGTCATCTCCAGACACGACTCTTAAAAGCAGTTCCCCATAAGGGAATTTGAGGACAAATGGGGGTTGAGGAGGGTGGTATCAAGTCAGAACCTCATGGTAGATATTCTAGGGTCTCCTGAAATCCATTGAGGATCTCATGGTAGATATTCTAGGGTCTCCTATAATCCATTCAGGACCTCATGGTAGATATACAAGGTTCTCACAAGCCATAATAGATATACTGTTTTTTCCCGCCCTCCAGTCAGGACCTCATGGTAATATTCTAGGTCTCCTAAAACGTCAGGACCTCATGTAGATATTCTAGGGTCTCCTGCCATCCCGTCAGAGACCTCATGTAATATTCTAGGTCTCCTGCCATCCAGTCAGGACCTCATTGGTAGATATTCTAGGGGTTCTCCATTCCATAGGCCTCATGGGAGATTTTTCTAGGTCTCCTATAATCCATTGAGGACCTCATGGTAATATTCTAGGTCTCCTATAATCCATTGAGGACCCTCATGTAATATTCTAGGTCTCCTATAATCCATTGAGGACCTCATGGTAGATATTTTTAGGGGCTCCTATATCCATTGAGGACCTCATGGTAGATATTCTAGGGTCTCCTATAATCCATTGAGGACCTCAAAGGGAGATATTCTAGGGTCTCCTATAATCCATTGAGGACCTCATGGTAGATATTCTAGGGTCTCCTGAAATCCAGTCAGGACCTCATGGTAGATATTCTAGGGTCTCCTATACTCCATTGAGGACCTCATGGTAGATATTCTAGGGTCTCCTATAATCCATTGAGGACCTCATGGTAGATATTCTAGGGTCTCCTATAATCCATTGAGGACCTCATGGTAGATATTCTAGGGTCTCCTATAATCCATTGAGGACCTCATGGTAGATATTCTAGGGTCTCCTATAATCCATTCAGGACCTCATGGTAGATATTCTAGGGTCTCCTATAATCCATTCAGGACCTCATGGTAGATATTCTAGGGTCTCCTATAATCCATTCAGGACCTCATGGTAGATATTCTAGGGTCTCCTATAATCCATTCAGGACCTCATGGTAGATATGCAAGGTTCTCACAGGCCATAATATACTGTTTTCCTGCCATCCAGTCAGGACCTCATGGTAGATATTCTAGGGTCTCCTATAATCCACTCAGCACCTTATGGTAGATATACTTGGTTCTCACATCTGATAGGCCATGGTAGACTTTTTATCCAGCAAGTCTCAATCCATTGAATGCACAGGTAACTTCTTTTTTTTTTTTTAAATCAAATTTAAAAGTTGCGCGATTGCACTGGAGCTGTGACAGGAGTCCGTGTGCAACCCCAACGTTTAAGGAACCAAAATGGTAACAACCAAAAACGTCCTTCACTTAAACCAGAACGTCAAGTTCTCTAGACTGAAGAACAAAATAATCAAAAGTAAAGATTAAAAACAAAACAAAAAGAAAAACCCATTTCCATGAGATTCTCAGCACATGGCCCCAAAAAACAAAAAACCAACAACTCCTACATCCCTTTAGTTGGGAAAACGCCAACGCATTACACAGTAGACACATTCCACAACATACAAGATGCCAACGTTCACCAGGTGCCAAGACGAACATTTAACAACCTTGCAAGAAAGCAGTAAAACTGCAACCAAACAGTAGGAACACAGTGTACCGTGGCCAAGAACGGCAAAAAAACCTAGACAGTCTCCTCCTGCCTCAGGTCCGGTAAGGACATTTGGGATACTTCTCTGTAAAACCACCAATAATTTGCCCTCTTCTTGGTGGCTTCAGTAGGTTTTGTACAATTTTATGGTTCTTGGGTTGAAGGAAGACTTCATCCATTTCCCATAGTTGTAGGACAAAGGCTCAGTGGTCGGGATTGTTGCCCTACATCAACAAGGGCCTGAGATTAAAACCGACCTCAGCCCATATCTGCATGAAGTCCATATTACATTATGAGCCCCATAGGGGATAGAAACAAATACGTGGCGACAGTCTCCGTAAATGAAGTCAATCTAAATTGAAAGATATCCCAAATTTCATTGATGTCCCCACTGCATTAAACCTAATTTGGGACAAGGAGAACTTTGAACAAGCGCAGATATTTCCATCATCCACTCTCTTAGATTGCGAGTCCCATCATGGGACAGGAACCAATAAGATATAAATATACTAGGGTTTCCTGACGTACAGTCAGGACCTCACTGTAGATATTCTAGGGTCTCCTGTCCTCCAGTCAGGACCTCATGGTAGATATTCTAGGGTCTCCTGTCCTCCAGTCAGGACCTCATGGTAGATATTCTAGGGTCTCCTGTCCCAGTCAGAACCTCATGGTAGATATTCTAGGGTCTCTTGATATCCATGCAAGACCTCATGGTAGATATTCTAGGGTCCTCTCCTGACATCCAGTCAGAACTTCATGGTAGATATTCTAGGGTCTCCTGTCCTTCATTCAGGACCTCATGATAGATATTCTAGGGTCTCCTGTACTCCAGTCAGAACCTCATGGTAGATATTCTAGGGTCTCCTGATCAACCATCAGAACCCATGGTAGATATTCTAGGGTCTCCTGTCCTTCAATCATAACCTCATGGTAGATATTCTAGGGTCTCCTGTAGTCCAGTCAGAACCTCATGGTAGATATTCTAGGGTCTCCTGTCCTTCATTCAGAACCTCATGGTAGATATTCTAGGGTCTCCTGTCCTTCATTCAGAACCTCATGGTAGATATACTAGGGTCTCCTATAATCCACTCAGGACCTCATGATAGATATACAAGGTTCTCACAGGCCATGATAGATATACTATGCTTTCCTGTCCTCCACTCAGGACCTCACTGTAGATATTCTAGGGTCTCCTGTCACTCAGTCATTTGGGAGAACTTTTAATCAGGCACAGTTACGTCATTCATCCACTCTCTTAGATTGCGAGTCCCATCATGGGACAGGAACCAATAAGTAGTGACCATCTCCGTACAATGAAGAAAATCTAAATCCAAAAATATCACCGACGCCCCATTGCATGCAATCAGATGTTTTAAACAGGCAGCAGCTAATGTCATGATCCACTCAAGAAAGCAGGTCGCCACGTCAAACACGGTATAGTTGGCATTGTGGCACATCTGATCGGCAGCCATCATGGCCTCCACCCAAGTTTCGGCGCCAATCGTAGACTGAAAGTGGTCGACTTTTTGTCCTCCAGTCTACAACGTTCCGGCTTTTGACAACTTCTAAAAATGCACAAAGTGGCTATTGTTCAACTTTGGAGGCCAATGACACCCAAACCGTGCTCTGAACCCCCCAAAAAATAGCTTGCAAAATTGATTGCAAAACTGAAAAATTGCTCTTGATACTAAAGGTCTCTCGGTGGAGATCTCTTCCGCATGGATCTGTTCTCTGGGACAACCCTTAAAAGGAGTTGATGCTTCCCGATTCAAAAGGGGGAATCTTATCAGGGATTCAGCTACATGATCTAGATTGGAGCCGGGAGGTTGGTTTTCTCTCGGCGTCTACTTACTGACGCGCCTGTCGAGTAACAAGTACGGATACTTGAGGATTTCCAGGATAGGCACTCGCACGCTGCTATCAAAGTTGGGGCCCGTGTATCCGGTGAGTTGCTTCTCTCCGTCTTCTTCCACCAAAAACAGCTCGTCGTCCTCATCTATCTCTTCCTGCATCGATTTCTCCAGTTGGTTGGTGAGTCGGGAGGTTTCCAGCTTCCACAAAGCCTGGGGGAGAGGAAATTACAAAAAAATAAAAATTTAAAAAAAAATTGTGAATATATAGAAAAAATACAAACAGAGGAGGAGGAGGGTTTCAGGGGAAAATGCTAAGTTACCTTGTGGAGCTGTGGGGCCTCATCCCGGACTCGGTGGTACTCCACCACGCACTCCATGCAGTAGGAGAGATCATCGTCGGCTCCGAAGGAGTCGTCGCTTCGCAGCTCCCTGGCGCCATAGCGCTTCAGTAGTTCTGTGGAAGCAGAACCACCCGGAGTGCACCAGCGGCACGTGCTCATTATCCTATATGAGGCAAAGATAAAAAATAAAAAAAAGTTAGATAAAAGCCACAAAAATTCTTAAAAAATATAAATATATTAGGTCACTAAACCAGTTCACTGCTATAGAACCTCCTCCTACACCTCAGCTGCTACAGAACCTCCTAGTTAGTTCCCTACTGGAATTATACATCTAGGAAACAGCATAACCAGCACATGTGTACATTAGTTATGGATTCCTATTTTCATTCCAGGGGGGACAAAAACCATAAAAATAAAAAAAACTCAAAGTTGAAGGACATTACACCAGTAAATACTGGGAAGCCCTGGTCATAACTGGGACAGTACTGTACACACATCAGGGAAATGTGCGGCAGGCGATACTCGCCATGACAAACGTATGACGCCGCATGGTGGAGCGGGCGGTACTGTAGATTATACCGTAAGTGAACGTGCACACAAGATTTGGGCGCAGATTT
>JAODAL010055273.1:0-24080 GCA_025379985.1 Phyllomedusa bahiana
TAAATAAAAGTAAAAAAAGTATGTGTTCCTCATCACACTTTTCCGGCTGTGAAGGGAAACAGATACTGAAACAACTGTGTCCCTGTAGAAAATCACCCGTCACTTTGTCCCTCTCATACATTATTTAAAAAAGTACAAATTTTATAGGGGGTAGATTTTTTTGTCCGGTTTATTACGTCTTTATTTTTAAGGGGGGTTGTCTCACTACATGGGTTCATCTTATCTCATTCCTGTTTTCTCGGTTTCTTTTTGAATAGGGGGTGTTTAGGGGTTTCCCAACTGGGGTTGCAAAAAGCCGGGTCTGTAGCATACAACCAGTGGGCAGCCTATCAGGAAGATCAAGAGGTTTTAACTATGCCCGGGGAACTGATGTAGCCATAAAAAGGGGGGGAACCTTGGAATGGGTTAGGACACTTTTAAAGGGGCATTAAGAAAAGTGATTTTGTTTTTACAAGATTTTAAAATAAACCCCTTATGAAAAACCCCCTTTAAGAGAAAACCCAGAACATGGTATAAAAAAATTGGCTATATACATCATCCAGGTTGCAATGCACATTGCATTTGTGAAAAAGTAATTGAAAAACTCCTACTTAATCCCCAGACCAGAATTTAGTCTATAGATCAGAGGATGTGTGCCAGCTTCTTGAAAGAAATATTCTACACCCCATCCCTTCATCAGAGATTCCAAAATACCTGGAAAAAAAGGAGCTGGGTCTGCAGCAAGGATGTCAAAGTGAGTCACGATATTATTGCTCTGCTTATATCCCGGCCTATGTATAAGTTCCTGTTTTGAAATTTACCATACTTTCCCACATTACAATTTTTTTTTTTACTAAATTATACATTAGAAACAGTGAAAAAAAGGTTTTATTTAGAGTCTATGTTTCTGATCTTCCTGCAAATATTTTTGCAGGATAGCATCTTAGTTGTAAATGTAGGTGAGGTTCATTAAGGGAATTCTTTTTATTATTTTTTGGGCGGAGGAAAAAGGTCCACTTTTCAGGTGACTCATTTAGAAAATGGGATCTAAAATCCATTCAAGCTGGAAAGCCAGTGGGTGTGTGTCAAGGCATAAGTTAAGGGCCACAATGGAGATATTTTTATGTACATTGTCCAATACAAATGTGTTTGTATTGACACCTTTATGGAAAAATGTAAATTAAATTTTTTGACCTGTTTTGCATTAATCCCTGCAAAAAAACAGTGTGATAAAAATACTTACTACAATCTATTATGAATACAATAGGGAATGTAGTTTTTAAAATTGGGTAATTTTGGGGGGGCTTTATCATTCTGACCAATATAACCCTCTTAAATAAAGTTACATGTACCAGATTGACAAAATCTGGCTTGGTCAGTAATGTCATTACAGGCTTAGTGCATAAGGGATTAAAGACCATATACAAATTTTTTTTGGCACCTTTTACACAAGGTTTTAAGCCATCCCCATTTACATCAATAGTAAATTTCTATGTGTTTTCCTCATGAAATACCACTAGAGAATGAACATGTTTTAAGTTTTTTAGGGCAAAAAAACCGACCACCGAAAAACCGTGTTGAACAAAAGGGTTGTTTCCTTGAGGTCAGAGGGAATGGTTTACTTTCGGTTTTAGACGAGTATTGGATTCTGACTTAAAATACTCGTTGTGTGGACATAGCCTTAATATCTTGATTGAGGAATGGTGAACCTATGGCAGCTCTCACACCTATCTACATCTACCGCTTCTGATGTGCAGCACGCCTGTAGTAACTGTACTCTGTGCATACAGCCTCTGCCAAAGTTAATAAAATCACACCTTTATGTAACAAGTGTTAAAGATAATGTATCAGATTGGCAACTATAGTGAATCTGTACAAATAGGCTTTTCTCTCTCCTGGTACCTTGTTTTTTAGTGTTAATAAGTAGAAGAACTGCCAAAAGAAATAGGCGACTGTATGAAGCTGCCACGTCGGGGCGCCCTTTTCCCCCAGTTTCCGGCGAAATTTGCGCCTGATTTAGCGGGGCCGGAGCGCCTCAACAACAAGTAAAATCCGCCCGGGGCCCCCGCCAGGGTGAGGCGCAGTGCAGGAACAGGCGCAGTGCGGCCTTTGCCTAAATTCCCGCCCCCCGGTATGCGCTCAACATATATGTAAAGTCCCGCGCCTCGCCATGTGTGAGGGCGCGTGTGGGGACATGGGGGGCAGTACGGCGCTTCGCCCAATATTTGCCGTCCGAGGGGGGGCGCCATACATGCGGGAAAAGTTCACCCGCCTCGCCTTTGTGGGGGCCCCGTGCGGGGTTAGGGGCCCGTGGGGACTGGGCCCCACAGTATTTCCGATTCGAGACGGGTGGGAAAAGAGCGAAACCATTAAAAAATGTCCGGCGGAGTATGAAAAAAAAAATCGCCTTTAAAGCGTAAAACTACAGAAAAAGAGCTCAAAAAAACCCACTAAAAAAAAATACATAAATAAAATCACTTTTTCCAAAATCCAAACGGCGCTAATCGGGAATTTGGATATTTGAAAAAGCCGGGAAAAACAGTAATTAAATTTTGTAATATTCTCATGGGCGGGAGAAACCCCCAAACAGAATAGGGGCGACAGTGAACCCTAAAAAAACCCAGGAAAGTTTTGGGCCAATCAAAATCAATGGGGGGGACAGTTCAAAATACGTAAAAAATGCAGAAAAGAGCTGATTGGTTGAACTACGGGGGGTTGGCTATCCCAGCCAATCAAAGGCGAGTACTTTTCCCATTGTAGTCTATGGGGATCGTGGCAAGAATTCTCGGCTCCAGCGCCGGCGGCATGGAGTATGATTAAAAAAATAGTTTTATTTAAATGTAAAAAAATTTTTTCCCGAAAAAGAGCGAAACCTTTTAAAAATAAATCAATTAAATCCCCAAAAAACGCATTTGTCGCCAGGGCCGGGCTACCCCCGGATATAGAGAATTGCCGGGGAAAAACTTTAATTCAATTTTTTAAACTCTTTGATTGGTCAGCATAAACCACCAATCAGAACAGGGGCGACAGCCCCCCCATTCTAAACCTATGGAGGAGTTTTGGACCAATCAAAAATAGGAGCGACGGGGAAACCCAAAATTCTAACCTAGGGAGAATCTTGACCAATCATTTTCCAAAGGCGGGACATTTTTCAAAATACGTAAAAAAGGCAGAAAAGACTGTTGGGTTTTGAGCTGGGCGGGGGCTCGTCCAGCCTACCAAAGCGAGCGCAAATTTTAAAAGAGGCGGGGTTTTTTGGCCAAGGGGGAGAGCGAGCGACGCTTTAGGGGTTTTTTCAAAGGGCCAATTTGGAATGAAGCTGACGGGCCCAAAAAATCAAATGAAAAGACTCCAGAAGTTGTCCCGTTTAAGGGCTGGGTAGTGGACCCGCCGGACCCCCGCAAGCGATGGTATTAACCCCAAAAAGCCAGGGAAACGGAATTTTAAGTGGGCCCCCGGGTTTTTAAAACCAGAGCCCCCCCGCAAAGGGGGGGGATTTTCCCTTGCGGCGGGGAGGCTACCAGGTCTCCCCCCTGACGTGATTTCCCTTGCGGTGGCAGCCGAGGTGCAGGGGGAAAAACCGAATGTAGTCCGGGGAATCGAGTCGGGGGGCGGGCAGATGGCCCAGGACGGGGGGCAATGGTTCGGGGTCGGGCCCAGGCAGGAAGGTGGGGGCCAGGCGGCAGAGGTTGGGAGCCCGATTTAACTTTGAAAAGGGTTGATACAGGGGAAAGGGGGGAAAATTTTAAAATTTGGGGAAAGTTTTTGCAAAGGGCACGGGGAAAACATAGTTTCCACCCAAGGGTTTTTTGTGGGCCCGTCCCTTAAGTAGGGGAAGGGGCCGGGCCCATTACCCAAATTTAAACGGGCGCGGGCCCCTTTTTAAAATCCTCGGAAAGAGCCCCGCGGGGCCCCTTAGGACACAGGCGCGCCCCCCCTTGGCCGCAGAGGACGCGGACGGCACGGACAAGGTTAGGTGAGCCCCCGGGCCCGGGTTGCAGACCCCCGGTTTGGGTCCGGGGCCAGCGGCGGCACCCGCCCGGGGGGGCACCCGGGGGGGGGGAGGGGGTGCGCCCGGGGCCCGGGGGAGGAGCGGGAGGTGCCGTGACAGTACCCCCCCCCTGAGGTCTCCCCTTTTTTTTAGGCTGAAGGAACTTACGGATAAGTTCTGGATTAAAGGGATTTTGGCCCTCGGGTTTTCCCAGGCCCTTTCTCTTGGGGGCGAAGCCCCTCCAATTTCAAGAAAAAATCGCTTACCCCTGACAAACTTCAGGGTCTAAGATGCCCTTACTTCAAAGACTCGGGGTTTGGGCATCGGAGATTGACAGCGCCCCTCGGGGGAAAACCCGGGTTTTCAGGACCAGAGGTTTTCAGGGGGGGAAAAACATGAAAGGCTTTGGGGACCCGGGGAAGATGGGGGCAGACGGGATTTTTAGGGGGACCCCGGGGTTTCCCAAGTTGTCGCAAAAATTCTAAAGGGTCCCAAAAACGGGGGCCCCCAATTTATAACTGGAAAATTTTTGAGGCGTATTTTACCTAGACGAAAGCCACCCCCCTATCCCCTGGGAGGAACGTTGGGGAAAGGTCCTCTCTTCTTGTCACCCCTTGGGGTTTCCTTCAACGGGCAAACCCTGGAGTAGGGTTTGGGGGGGGTCTCTCGCCAAATGGTCTTGAAAATTCCTGAACCTGATTGTCCACGGGGGGGAACCTCGGAGGGGGAACCCAGGGGGAGGGGAGGGCGGGGGGTTTGAGGGGCCAAATAGCCCAAACCAGGAAAGGAAACAGCCAGTAGAGTCGGAGTCCCGATGATTATAAAAAAAATTTTCCCCCAAGGGTTTGCAACTGGGAAACCAAAGTTGTCCTTCGCCCGGAACACGAATTTGTCGTAGAAAACTCTCCCAAAAAGGGGGTTTTACCCTCCCACCTGTCCCATTTTTTGGGGGTGATATGGGGAAAGAGAAATCCAGCTTAAATTTGAAACCCGGGAAACAGACACGCCAGAATTTGGAGACAAACTAGACGCCTGGGTTTCGGAGCGATGTGGGAAGGTAAGCCATGTAACAAAAGATGTAAATGGAAGAATACCCTCCCAAATTTGGGGGAAGCAGAAGGGGGCCCAAGGAAGCAGCACAAAGTGGGACTTTTAGAAAATGGGTTTCAGTGCCCCCCAGATGACCGATTTCCCATAAAGGAGGGGGATCCGTGAAAAAAGCCCCATGCCTATGTGTGCCCAAATGGAGATTCTGGAACTGGCAGGGGGGACAAAAGAGCCAGGGGGTTATGGCGAGGAACCTTTTTTTTGGGCAATGTGGTGCGGGAAAAAGAAAAAAGGGTCCTTAAAGGGCCCTTTGGAGCGGGGTTTTGGCCCAAACCGTAGTGACTGAGAGGGGGGGCATAGGTTTTTCCCGTACCCCGGGGTTTGGCCCGGGCCAAAAAGGGGCTTGCCCCCAACCCAAAATTCCCCTTCCCCTGAGTGCGGGGCGCACAAGGTTTTTGCCTGCGGGGGAACCAAACGGAAAACCCCACCGGGACCCAAAGGGGCCCATTTTTTCGGAGCGATGAATGCTGGGGGCACGGGTTTTCCCTCCCCCGGGTAAGTCAAAAGGGAAAGGGGAGAGGGCATCCGCCTTGATTTTTTTCCCGGGGCGGTCGGAAGTGGATTTTAAAAATTTCAAAAACCGAGGGGAAAAAAAGAGACCCCCGGGGCCTGGCGAGGATTTAGGCGCTGACCCCGTCTGTAGGTATTGCAGATTTTTGGGTGGCTGAAAAAGACTAAATTTGGTTTCGAGTTTCCCTCCAAGAGGGGCGCCAAATCCCCGGGGCCCAAATTTTTGGGGGCCCAAAAAATTTTCCCGATCCCCCAATGGCGAAATTTTAACGTTTCGGGCCGGAAGAAAAAAGTTTTTGAAAAGAAACCGCATTTTGGACGGTTTTTGCCTTTGGGGCCCTTCGGGGCCCAGGACCGCCCCTGCTCCTTTGGAGGACCCCATCTACCCCCAAGGCTGAAGGGTCTCTCGGGAAACCCGGGGACGGCCCAAAAATTTGGTGCGGAGGAGAAGGCACCTTTTAAATTTGGGGAGAACCCTCGGCAGATGGGGCCCAGAAATTTTGGATTAGCGTTTTTTTTCCGGGGGTAAAGGGGGGGGGGGGGGGGGGGGCCCACAATGGGAGCCACTACCGTAGAAAAAGTGGGGAATGAACTCCCGAAGTGGGTTGGGCGAATCCTAAAATCGTTGAATCGCCCAAACCCGCCCAGGGCGGGGCCCAAACTTTTTGGATCGCTGAGAGTTTGGGCAGGATCCATCTGAAGGCCTCGATCAGAGCTATGTCCCCCCGGGGAAAGGGAAAGGCGGGCCCTGGGGGAAAAAGGACACTTTTTTCCTTTTGGCATACAGGGGGGTTTTTGCCCCCGGGGCGTCGCGGGGACTTGGCGAAATTGTCCCCGGGGGGGCCTGAAGGTCGGGGGAAAAAAAAAACCCAAAATACGTCCAGGTATCCCCAGGGAGCGGGTGTACAGCAGCCCCCGGAACCGTCTTTAAAACAAAATCCTGGAAAACGGCCGGGGCGTTGCATAGCCCAAAACCCTCACGAGAAAATTCGAAATCCCCGTCCGTGTTTTTGAATCCCGTTTTCCATTCGTCCCCCTCCGAATTTGATTAGGTTGTAGGGCCCCCCCTAGGGTCCAACTTTGGAAAAAAAATCTAGCCCCCTTGAGACGGTCAAAAGCTCCGAGATCAGTGGGGGGAGGGGAGCGGTTTTTTACGGTTTATCTTGTTTTGACCCCCATTGTCTGCACGGGGCGGAGGAACCAAACCTTCTTTTTGCACGGGAAGAAAAAACCCCGGCCCGGCTGGGAAGAAGGACTTACGGATGAAACCTTTCGCGATTTTCCAGAATGTGGGGCCCAAAAATGGCCTGGTCTCCGGAAAAAACAGTGGGAGACCCCCCCCCCGGGGAGGACTGGGTTTTTGGGAGGAGGGCCAATAGGGCAGTCGTAAGGGCCCATGTTGGGGGCGCGAATCGGGCCTCCTTTTGGAGAATACATCCCCAAAAGGGCCCGGGATTAATCCGGGCCGGGGCAGGCCCGGCAACGGTTTGACAAGCGGGGGCATAGAAGTGGTGGGCAAAAAGGGGGTTGGGACCTTTCCAAAACGCGGGTTTTGGCATTCCCGGGCCCCAACGCGGGCTTCGCCCGGTCTTCCAATTTGGCGTAGGGGCGTGGCCTTGTTTGCCGGGAAGCCCCAAGAGGGTAGCCCCAGGAACCGGGAAAAGAACGTGGAACCTTTAAACCCTTTTCTTTATGTAGGGCCCCCCCACGGAGGGGGTCACCGGGGGGGGGTTTTTGTTTCCGGATGGGGGGAGTGAGGGCCCCCACTGACCGGGAAAAGATAAGCAGCGGGTTTTTTCCCGGGGCTACAGGGAGCGGTAAACCCGGGTTTAAAAATGAGGGTAAGAGAAGTTCCCGGCAGAAACCCCAAATCCGGAAAAAGGGAGAAAATCCGGAACGAAAGGGCCAGCAACCCCGAAGTCACCCCCTACTGGCTTTATCAAAAGTTTAGAGGGGGAAAAAATGCACCTTTGGGCCCCCCCCTTTTCCCACGGAAAATAGGTGAGAGCGTTTTTCCCCCCCGTGAGGAGAAGGGGGGCAGTTTCTGCAGAAGTGGTCGGGTTTGGGGCAAAAGAGACATAAACTTCTCGCCCGCGGCGGTTCAGGGTTTTTGCTCCGTTTAAGTGAGGGGCCCGGTTTCCCCTTTTCATCGGGTTTTCCCCCCTGAAAGGTTTTTAGGAAAGGTTTGGGAAAAGAAAAAAGCTTTAACCCCCAGGTGGGAAACGCCGACGAGGACGAGCAGAGTCCTTTCTTGGGGAAACTCCTCCTGCCCTCCGCAACCTTAAAATCAATAGAGTAGCAATTTTTATTAATTCGTTTTTGGGGGGGAAGGGAGGTTCTTGCTGCCAAAACGTCTTTTTACCCCGCTGGGCAGGGCCCTTTTTAATGTAGGCCCGAGGGGGGCATTGTTTTCCAAAGCGACTCCCCAAGCCCCGGGTTAAAGGAACTGTACCCCCAAAGTCACCACCGAGGGGTCCCCTGGGCGGAGGCTTTAAGAGGGCGGGCTCGGCGGGGGGAGGAAAAAGCCGGCTCCCCCGAAGCCGGGGGCGGAATTCCTGGGGAAGGTCGTAGGGCCGCAGTCACCCGGGGGGGCGTTCTGGGGCCCCCGAGGGGGGTTTTCCCCCAAACCAGGGGCCTTTCCCGGGGAAAGTAGACTCAAAACAAAGGCCCCCTTAGAACCCCTCCGGGGGGAAAAAAGATCCGCCATAACTTTCCCGTGGAAATTTAGCCCTGAGTAACAAAAAACCCCGGGAGAGCTTTGGGAAACACCAAAAGTGGAGGGTTTTTTGGGGGGCCGAAAATTTTTGGAAACCCACGGTGGCCCCAAAGGAACTGCGATGTGACGGGGGCCCGGATTGGAGGGGGGAGGGGCTGCTGCGGGATGCAAGAAACTGGGCGCATTTATGGCGGTGAGCTGGCCCAAAATTTCTGAAAATTGTTGTGCGTTTTTTTGCGAAATTTCGGGGAACAATCGTCGTGGGGAAACCTGATGCTTGGAGGGGCACCCTTTGGCGGGAACCTGGTTTGGGCTAACTGTAAGGGGTGGGTAGTGGATCCGCCGGGCCACCGCAAGCATGGGAGTTAAGCCATGCCAGGGGGAAAGGAAACAAAATTTGGCCCCCGGTTTTCACCAGAGCCCGCCCCCAAAGCGGGATGGGGCTTGGCCGCGGCGTTGGCTACCCCCGGGCCCCTCCCCCCTTTACGGGGAATTGCTTGCGGTGGCCCGCCCGGGTTTCAGCGTGGTTTCCGAAATTTGGAATCCGAAAAATCGTAGTCGTGGGAGGCAGAAAGGGAGGACCCGGCGGCAATGGTTCGAGGGGTTTGTGGGCAAAGGGAGGAAGGTCGGGGCAGGCCCGGGAGAGGTTCGGAAATCGGTAACGTGCAAGAAAAAGGGCTGGTAACAAAGGAAAGGGGGAGGAATACCTTTGGGAAACGCTTTTGCTAAGGCACGAGGGAACATAAAATCCAGCGGAGTGTTTTTTGGGGCTACCTTAAGTTTGGGGAAGCGCCTGGCCCCTTTTTGCCAATTAACGGGGTGCGGCCCCTTTAAAAATTTTCGAGAACGGCCGCTCCGGGTTAGGACCAAAAGGCACGCGCGCCTTGGGGCCGGGGAGGGACGGGGGACGGCCCCCAGGAAACGAGGTTAGGTGAGTCCCTTGGGAGTTTTCAAAAACCCCCCGGCTCGCCCCCGGCCCGCGGGGGCCCCCCGGCCCCCGGGGGGCAACCCCCGGGGGGGGGTCACGGGTGCGCCCGCGGGGCCCCCGGGGGCCCGGGGGCGGGAGGGGCCGTTTACCCCCGATTTTGTAAATAAAATGAACAATAATTTGGGTAAAGAAAAAAAAAAAATTAAAATTTAAAAAATTCATGTTTATTTTCGTTAGCCAAAAGGGTTTAAAAATATGGGTGTAACTAAAAAAAAGAAATTTAAAAATGATTTTATTTTTAATATTTTTTTTTGTTACCCCCCTATTATTATTCAAATTTTAAAATTTTCACATTAAAGGGGCAACTTCGTGGTCTTATTTATTTGATTTCGCTCATGTACAGGGTTTTTTCCGTTTTCATTAGGAAAAAACCCCTAAAGGTCCTCCTCCCCATTGGTTTTAAAAAACCGCCGCCTCTTTTAAATTAGCCAATTTACAAAAAAGAGCTTTGCTCTGCAATTCTTTTCCCTAGAACTTATGGAAAAATAGCTCGCGCTCTGATTGGTAAGCTGGACGAGCCCCCCCCTAAACTCCCAAACCAAAAAAGCTTAAATTTTTTTCATTTTTACGTTTTTTTGAAAAATGTTCCCCCTTTTAATATGATTGGTCAAGATTTCTTTCCCCTAGGTTAGAATGGGGCCCCCAGGTTAGAATGGTCCCTGTCGTTTCCTATTCTGATTGGTCAATACTCCCCCCATAGTTAGAATGGCCTCTGTCCTCTGATCTGATTAGCTGGTTTATGCTGACCAATCAGAAGAGCTTAAACAATTTGAATTACTGTATTTCTCGGCAATTCTCTATATCCCAATTCCCGATGTAGCGCCGGTCTCGGTGACAAACGCGTTGTTAGGGATTTAACTGATTTATTTTTAGAGAAGGTTTCGGCGCTTTATCTGAGAATGTTTTACACTTAATAAAAATGATTTTTTTATTCATACTCCATGCCGCCCGGCGCTGAGCGCCGAGATTGCATTGCACCGATCTCTCCATAGACTACAATGGAGAAGTAGCTCGCGCTCTGATTGGCTTAATAGCCAAGCCCCCGCTAGCTCAGCCAATCAGCTCTTTTCTGCCTTTTTACTGTATTTTGAACTGTCCCGCCTTTGAATTTGATTGGTCAAAACTTCTCCATAGGATATAATGGGTCATTGTCGCTCCTATTCTGATTGGCCAAGATAGCCAAGCCCCCGCTAGCTCAACCAATCAGCTCTTTTCTGTATTTTTACTGTATTTTGAACTGTCCTGCCTTTGATTTTGATTGGTCAATAGTTCTCCATAGGTTTTAATGGTTCATTGTCGCTCCTATTCTGATTGGCCGGTTTATGCCGACCAATGAGAACATCTTACAGAATTTGAATTACTGTATTTCCCGGCAATTTCCAATATCCTAATTCTTGATATTGCGCCGTTCTATATTTTTGGAAAGTGATTTTATTTATGTATTTTTTATTTTTAAGGTTTGAGCTCTTTTTCTGAGAATGTTTTACGCCTTTATAAAGGCGTTTTTTTTGGAATCCTACTCCATGCCGCACAGAGCTGAGAGCCAAGGTTTCTTTTGCAATCTTCTATATGTTTCCTCTCATGTTACGTTCTCTCCTTCACTTCGCCTCCGCCGGAGCATTTAGACCAGAATCAACTAGGTCTGCCTGTCGGAGCTGCCGAGCGCTGCACTCCCGCCCCGCACCCACACCGCGCACACACCGCGCCCATTGCCCGCCCCTTCATGCGGGGCGCAGCTGAAAGTGGCGAACGCTGCGTCTAACATCGCATCCCTGCGTCCGACAGGGGACTCGAGCCGGTGAGACGCAGGATACGCCTGAAAACAGGCGTAAAGCCCGTTCATACATGTCGCCCATAGTTTCTATTATGACAGCAGACATGCAACATAAGTATACACCCGCACCAAATATGATAATTTTCTATGGTTAGTATTTATGATTTTGTATAGGATAGGTTGTAGATATTGTTTTGATGCTATTTAATGTATATTGAGTGATTTTATATTTATTGTGTGTATTTTTGTCTTTTTATTATTTACAGAGCGACTTATTTGAGAAAGGTCTATGAATTGACTGAAAATGTTCATACATATTTAGTCACTTTTTCTTTATCAAGTGATTTATCACTGCAACGCAATTTGGTGCGGGTGTATACTTATGTTGGACTTTAGTGGATTGAAATATCCTATACACCCAGCACTATCAAGAATTTTCTATTACATAAGTGTGCCAAGCAACATAGAATATTTAGCAGACATGCAACCGCATATTGGTTATGAGGAGGCAAGAATTTACTTAGATATTATATATTCTATACAAACCATACAATAGAAATATACACACCATATCCAGAACTACAAAGTCATTGAGAGAATAATCATAACATTTTCAGAAATGGGTTGTCATACATGAACCGGGTTGTCATACATAAATGGGTTGTCAAAACGTAAATCAGTTGCCATAATGAAGGTTGTCATACATAAATGGGTTGCCATACATAAATGGGTTGTCATACATGAATGGGTTGCCATACATAAATGGGGTGCCATACATAAATGGGTTGTCATACATGAATGGGTTGTCATACATGAATGGGTTG
Organism: Phyllomedusa bahiana; assembly: GCA_025379985.1. Taxonomy (NCBI): domain Eukaryota; kingdom Metazoa; phylum Chordata; class Amphibia; order Anura; family Hylidae; genus Phyllomedusa; species Phyllomedusa bahiana. The sequence continues at coordinate 11,890 of JAODAL010055273.1, forward strand.
CCATACATAAATGGATTGCCATACATAAATGGGTTGTCATACATGAATGGGTTGTCATACATGAATGGGCTGCCATACATAAAAGGGCTGCCATACATAAAAGATTGCCATACATAAATGGTTTGTCATACGTGAATGGGTTGTCATACATAAATGGGTTGTCATACATAAATGGGTTATAATACATGAATGTGCTGTCATACATAAATGGGTTGTCATACATAAATGAGTTGTCATACATGAATGTGCTGTCATACATAAATGAGTTGTCATACATGAATGTGCTGTCATGCATAAATGGGTTGTCATACATAAAAGGGCTTTCATACAAGAATGGGTTGCCATACAACTGGGGGATGACCACAACTGTGATGCAGCCATAATGTTTCCTGAAGACTAAAATAGTTAGAGCTGATTTTCAGCCATCACAACAAAAGTGGCAGATCACTGCAGTGGCCATGTTTACAGCTTGTTCTCCATAGAGCGACATCAGAATGTTTTTCGCATCTCAGACATTAATGGCATATTGAAAGAATATGCCATAACGTCTAAAATGTGTGGGTCTGACGCCTTTTCCTAAATCTTAAACTAGGAAATTGAGAGATGCTTAGAGAATGAGTGGGCCGGCACTTGTGGCTGTCCTCCCTATACATTTCTATGGGAGTTACAATTATAGCCAAGCACACTCACGTGGCTATATTCAGACCTCCCAGTGAAATATATGAAGAGGACAACCACAAGCACCAGTCTCCTCATTCTGTAACATGGCCAACTCGAAGCTAGAGCCAACTATGTTACTTGGATGTTCCTTCATAGAAACACTGCTTTAATGCCCATTTTGCACCAATAAACAGAAGAAAAAATGACAGTTTTTATAAAGAGATGTAACTTTTTTTTTGAGCCAAAGAAAATTATGGAATAATTACGTACGGGTTTTTGCTACCTCTTTAAGTAACGCTGTAATCTTTACACGGCAGAGAATCAAGTTCATGCCCTAAAGCAATAGAAAAATGGGAACATCTTGGATGGCAATCTTTCTAGCTTTCATTAAGTATTTACTGAGTGGAAGTTGCGAGGTCTGTAGAATACAAATTGCGATAGGGTCATTATTTATGCACATCCTATTTTTACATAATTAAAAACTGTGCAGTGCTCTCTGTTATAATTCCTTGAGAGTTATGAAGTTGCCAAAAAAATAAGCTATATAGAAGAAGGCTAATTTTTAAATTCATTTTGATTCTAAACCCAGCAGACCTGGGCAGATATTAACCTCTTCTCACTATCATCTAAATCTTCCCAGCTCCTTTCCCATAATGCCTTGTGATATGCAGATGCTTAGTAGTGGGCTAAAGGGCAATCAAAACACTACACACCTTAACTGCTGCTCTCCATAAGGAGAGATTTTCCCCTTCTCTCAGCCACTCATTGCCTCCCACCCAGTCAAGCCAGAAATCGCTCTGCTCTACATTGATGAGGGCAAAACCCCAAAACCCAGCGTATGTAGAGAGCGATATTTGCTTGACAAATATTCCTTTTTGCTTCTAAAAGATTCCGTGAATCAGAAGTAAATTGACGATTTGTTAAAACCAATAGAGGGCGCAGTGAGCTTCCCAGCTCCTTTCCCATAATGCCTTGTGATATCATCTCATGTGTCATGTTGGTAAAAAAAAAAGGGTTTTGGAGCATCATCAAAGATAACGCCTATCAAACTGTGTCCCTTGGTGAAATCAGCTGCTGAAAAACAACTGAGTTGGGGAGACCTCAGCCAGACAGTCATTTTCCACTTCAGAAATCACAGCCAAAATGTCATGTTACATGGCAGCCATTCAGATGATTGGTACGTGTAGTACAATGACCACTAATGTCCAACAGAATGGGAGCTGCTTATACAGAGCTGCTCCCTATAGAGGACCAGAGCTATATGACTTAAAGGGAATCTGTCACAATTTATTTTTTTTTACTTATTAAATCAAGCCCCTGATCCATATTCTTTTCCTCTTAGCCATTTTATTTCCTGATTGTAGATTTCTCAGTTTGGCTGTCTATACATGATTGTGGGGAAGACATTCTTGCCTGCGTTGCTTTAACAGCAGTCAGAGAGATACTTTACAGTAGCTTCATGCACATAGGAGCCTTAAGACTGATTCTGTCCCATAGACTTCTATAGAAGAGTTTTCTAGTCATGCTCTGTGACCTGGGAAGAAATCTGTATGAAGGTGAGGTGGAGGGGGAGCTGTGACATCTCCTCCTGTGATTGGTGGATCCTGTGCTAAACTCTACACATTGGTGTCTCCTTTCAGTTTGACCTTGCTTTTTTCTGATAATGAGCAGACACTGAAAAACTCCCTCTACAGAACAGGAAGTGTCAGACTAATTTTTAGGCTTAGTGGGCCAAAGTGAAAACTGCAGGACTTAAGAATCAATAAAAAAATACTGAAAGTGATATGGAAAATTTAAAAAAAATAACCAAAAATTCCTAAAAAATATGTTTAACATAAAAATGTGAGTTAAACAATAAGTCATTTTTTGATGACACATTCCCTTTAAGGCGAAATGGACAGAAGTCATCCTCATGAATGTTTCTCCTGTATAGGGTAGGAAGAGGTAGGTGACCACCTAAGGCACCACCTCATGCCGGTCAAGATGGGTATGCAAGGAGGTATAGAATGGGTGCTTGCTGTTAATTACATTCTATAAAAACAAAACAATAAAAAAAATGGTGCAACTGTGTTGTTTTCCCATTCCAGTTATCTGGAGAGGTTGCAGCCTGAAGCACCGTGAGCCAGGTCAGGGCCAGGCATTTGAATTTGCCCTATTTGCCTATAATGCTTTGTTTCCCGTCTATGCACCTGTATACTGTATATCAACTTTTTTTTTTTTACTGTTCAAAACCTGATAATGAAACTTTTTTTTTTTGTCATTTTATTGTATGTTCTGGCATTTGTATTTTTTTCTGTAAGTGATTTTGAGATTTGCCATCTTGCCATGTTGCTGCTCTGCTCTGTTAAACCTCTTCTCGCTGCAGCCTATTTTTTCACGTTTGTTTTACCCTCTCTATCTTTCCAGAGTCATTAAATTTAAAATTTTTCATCTACATAGCCATATGTGGGCTTTTATTTTGCAGGACAAGATTTACTTTCTAATAGTATCATTCACCGTACCATAGAATATGATGGGAAACCGCGAAAAAATTCTAAGTGGGGCAAAATGTGAAAAACTTACTTGCGTCATGTTTTGCTTTTACGGCATTCTATCTTCAGTAAAAATGATGTGTTATCTGTATTCTACAGGTTGATACGCATCCGACAATACCAAACATGTATGGTTTCCGTTATGTTTCGGTACCGTAAAAAATCCAAAATTTTCTGTTTGAAATTTGCGGGGCGACGCCATTTTCTGCGACAAATAGCTATTTTGTACTATTTTGTACTAACACCTACGCAACGTTTTAAGGGAATCCCTCCCCTTTCTCAATTCCCTCCCCCTTTCTTTCATGGAAATCCCTTTACCTTGAGAAAGCGGGAGGAATTCCCTCGAAACTTCGCCCGCGTTTGCGCTAGGTGTCCACTTGTCTGCTCGCTTACTCCGAACTGGATTTACCGGCCACTATGGACTAATGACATCTAACTGCAAGTAACAAATTTGTATCCAATAAGTTTTGTACTAGAGACTTTGTATTGAATAAATGAAACTACGTGATTAAGTAATATCTACCTGCGACCTATTGAATGTGTTTTTCTGGGGAGTTGAAAGGATCTCCTATTTGTGGGCAGATTGTGGCTCGGTTAGTAACATTATTACTACCAGTGTATATTTATACAACTATCCTATGGATAAATCATATATATTACAGTCCATTTCCATACGGGGGTGAGATCCCAGTCCCTGATTTCAGTTCAATCACTTTTCTCATTTTCATGTTTGAATTCAGGGGGCGTGTTTACGGCTTACTACGGGGCTACACTGGGCCGCATGACGACTGCTGAGGGCACCAGGTCTGTAGCAAACGACCATCTGGCAGCCATCAGGAATTCAAACAGGTCTGTAGCGTAGTACCTAGGAGCTATGCAGCCCATAAAAAGGGGGATACCTCAGAATAGTAGACACTGTTTTTGGACACATATTGCAAAGTGACTTGTTTTTGCAAGATCTTTAACAAAAAAAAAGCAATCCTTGTAGTGAGAACCCCTTTAAAACTGAAATTTGAAAAAAGGATGGAAACCTTTCCAAACTACTTTGTTAAGAAACTTTTAGTAACCAGCTTTTATTGTGATGTTCCCCAAAAATCTGGGGACCTTTAGTCTATAGGGTTTCATCTGTCAGTCAAAACTGATTTTTACTCGCTTTCAATCTAAAGGCACTTTTCAGAAAAAACCCTTTGTGAATTTTACAAGGAGTGAAGTAGCAAAGATCAACAAGGAAAGAAAATCATTAACTTTTTGATTCTGATTTAGTATGGGAATAATTTTAAGAGGTCAAAAACAACCAAGAGGTTTTTTTTTTGGGGCACAAACTATTTACCAAATGAAAAAACATGTTTATCTATTACAAAACTCATTGTTTTTTAACAAAGTTTGCAATTTTAAATACAAACACATGGTGTAATACCTTTAGGGGGGTTTTTTTTACACGGTGTATTGTGGGCCCCCTAGACTCAATAATCATGGGGCAATCGCCCAAGTAATTGAATTTCCTTTTCCCCACGCGTACAACATCTACTGTAAGCCCGGGGGATGAGGCTAATCCATAGTTTCCCTAAGGCTAGGGGTTTCCGTAAGTTCGGGGCATTTCCTGCGTATTTAACGCAATAAACCGCGAAATGACCCCCAAAAAAGCTGTGTGAACATCCCTTATGTTTAAAAATAATTGAAAAAAGAAGGGAAGTAGTATTGTAAGAAGCTGTGATTCAAAGTATAAAATTTTAAAATATTTTAAAAAAAGAGGTACCATAATTTTGGCCTCAGAGAAATATCAAAAGGGATGGAAATAAAGAAAGTATGCTGAATTAGTCCAAATGTTATCCCCATGAAAAACAAAAATGGGAGAACAACTAAGCGCTTTCCACCTTCCCATTGTCCCTTTGTTAAATAATTAACAGTAGCTGCCACTAAAACCCCCACAAACTTCAACCCCATTGTGACATCAAAAACCCGAAGAAACAAGGGGAAAGGTGGACATGAACTCATCCGTACTCCAAATTTTCAGCTGAAAATTTTCCCCCTCACCTATTATGTCCTTAAGGGGCGTAGCAAAAACTCGGGGGCCCGGGGGTCAAAACTTTGTTTGGGAGCCCCTCAATCCCCAACACAGTCTGTTGCCCAAATACTTTTCCACGACTTTTCCCGACTTGACTGATGGATGTCGTGGTGAACCGCGCAAGAATTATTTCTTTTTAAAAGGGGATTGTCCAATAAAAAAAAAATAATTTCCAAAGGGGCCAAAGAAAAACAAGTTGAACAGAAAAAATTTCCCCCCCCCAAAAAAAAATAAAAAAATGGAAAAAAAATAAAATTTTGGATTTTGTTTTTTGGGGTTAGTTGTTTTTTGGAGTCTACACGAACATCAAATTGACAGTACTGTATTCTGGGGGTCATGTGCATACATGGCCACTTTAAAGTCATGCCACAAAATATGTGACCAATCCACCATAAATTCCAAACCCAAAACCCAGTAAACCAAGCCCAAAATACCATAAACACAATATAAAAGGGATAAAATAAACCCCAATATACTACCATATATTTACAATACCACAACTGTTACTGAAAACCCCAGCAACCAAGACCAATAATACCAATACCAATAACAACAAAAAAAAAAAAACTTTAAATCCCCGTACATCTTCATCACCACATATCCCCTTTAAAAACTTTTAAAATAAACCATCCACTGTTACTGAAGTAAACGGGATGCACTAAACCCTTTAAAATTGATACAGTGACCATATAGTGGAAAAAGAGTGTACACAGGCAGACAAATACTGTAAGTGATTACAGTGCATTACATTAGAGAACAAAGTTTTTTGGGTTTTCTGATGTGTGTTCTTTTTTTTCTTTCACATCCGGCCAGACCCCAGAAGACTTCTCCCAGCCCAACTCTCCCTACAAAATTTTACCACGAAAAACATGTTAGACCAAACAGTGAAAGCCCCCCAACCAACTTCGGGCCCCTTTGTGCCATCAGTAGTAAAAAACCGCTCCCCTAAGTTCCACCAACTCACCATCCCCCCCCAACAAGAAAGAAAAGGGTTTAGGAAAACTCCTTTTAGTAATTAAACCCTAACAAAAAAAGTGAAAAATGGTAGAATTCCCTCTTCAGCTTAGCCCCCCACAACAGGTAGCGCTATAGTGCCCCCAATCGGTAGTTGAAGGGAAACCCCTACGAAGAGTCACTTTAAAAACCCATTTAAAGTGAAGATCCTGCCAATAATCTGACAATTTTTAGGGTCTAACCTACCCCAAAAGACTAGAAGATTGGGAAAAAAAGTCTCCCGGTAGGAAAAAAAGGCCACCCAAAATATAAAAGGCCCCCCGTTCAAGATAAAAAGGCCTCCCTAATAAAAAAGGTACTACCCCTATAAGAAAATAAATAGGGGCCTTTTAGTAGGAAAATAATATAAAAAACCCAAGAATTTTTAAACAGGGACTAGGACCCCCCAAAAGGTAAATGGGAATTAGGGCCCCGTAGGAGATAAAAAGGGGCCCCCAAGGAATGGGTACATAGTTCCCCCAGCGGGAGAACAAGGGGGAAACAGGCGAAAAATGGTTAGAGCCGACTCGTAATTATAGGGTTAAAGTAAAAAAACTGACTCTGTTTTAGGGAATGAAAAAAGGAAACCGCTCTGAAAATTGGGTTAATAAGAGGGAAAGCTACTCGTGAAAAATGGGTTAATTAGAGGGGAAAGCTGGCTTCTGGAAAAGGGTTTTTATTAGGAGAGAAACTACCTGGATATAAATTAAAATGAAAAGTTTTAAAAGACATACCCTTACCCCAAATAACCCCCTTAAGCAAGAGCATTTTTCAAATCTTTACGTTTGGAATGGGAAGCCACAAAGAGTTTATCAGTCTGGGAACCTGTCCATAATACAAGACAGCCATTAAAATTTTAAGGCCTTTTTACCCCATGTGATGACACTACGAAAAATAAATATTTACTGCCAATTTTAAACCCCCATGGGCACTGGGCCATCCAAATTTTCTTTGCAAATTATTGTGGAGTTTCACAGTGAAAATAAAAAAAATGCTTTTTAACTGTAACTTTTATAAATTTCTTTTCCACTGTTAAAAAAACTCAGACACAAATAATTGTAGGTTTCTTTTGTAATATTACATCCTACGAAAATAGTATATGACCATATAAATAGTTGGCAATGTCTGGAAATGTACATATTAAGGTTTGGTAAGGTCAACAAATTTTAAAAACTCAAATACGAAGAGCCAGAGGCATTTTGGCAACGGTGGAAAAAAAATATTTTTTGAGGCTTTTTAAATATTTATCTGCTTAGGGTAAATTTTAACAGGCAATGCCTTGAGTTTCGTGACAAACAACAGCGAAAACAAGGTGTTACACTAGCAGAAAAGGGGAATATCGTGAAAAATTTATTCCCACTTTGGGGTTCCCCGCCCCGCCCTTGCACTTTTAAATTTTTTCTGAGCGTGAAGATTTATTTTTTTTTTTCCCCATAGACATTTAGAAAAAAGTGGCAATTCACAAAAACCCTTATTGTTTTATTTGCCGTCCCATTGAGCATATGATAGTTTTTTCAAATTTTAAAGCCTGAACTAAAATTTTTAAAAAGTGGCAAAAAAAAATAAACACTTTTATAAAAATTTTCACTTTAAACCCAAAATAAATTTTTCCCCTTTTCCCTTTTAATTTGGTTTCTGCAAAATTTTAAAAATCCTAGCCCCAACGCCCCCCAGTTTTATGAAAATTTAAATTTTTTAGCTGAAATACAAAACAAACCAAACGTAAAGGGGGGAGCCTCTTAGTTTTAGGAAGGTTATAGATTTAACTTGCAAAAAAGCCTTGGGGGACATGCTTTTAAAAATTATTAAATTTAATAAAAGTCCCAAAAAAGTTTGGGGGAAAAATATTTCAATTTAAAATCAAAAGAAAGGGGTTCCTTTTCCCGGAAAAAAAGGACAATTCCCCCAAAAAAACTTTTTCACTGGGGAACTTAAATCTTGAATAGCCCCGAAAGCTTTACACAAACCTTAAGATTTCAAAAGGTTTTTGATAACACCGAATTAAAAGAATATTAATGCTAAAAGAGTAATTAAAAATCGGATCCGGGGGGGCGCTTTGGGGAGAAAATGGGGCCCACTGGAGCAGATTGGTTTGCCTTGTGGGGGGTTTAAAAGCAAATTTAAACCAGGGGGGAAGGGTTGGGGGGAAAGTTTTCCCTTATCCCAGGGATTGCTAGAAACATCCCCTGGCCCAAGTTTTTCCCAGTAGGGGTGGGGGGGACACTGTTTTTGCGCTTTGTAACTCGGGGAAAAACAAGAAAAAACCTTTGTTTTAAAAGGCTCAAAAAATAAGTGGAAAAACACGCGTTTACATTTTAGTGACCACAGGAACCCCTCGAAAATTTTTTCCCTTTTCTTTTCCCCCATTTGGCCCGAGCCCTACGTCTTTTACCGCCACAATTTCACCGGGAAAAAGAAAAAACAAACACTTGACCCTATTTTACACATTTTTCACAATTTCCAACTTATACAAAACCCATTCAATGCCCAAATGGAATAAACCCCCTGAAGGGAAATATTTTTTTTGAAAAAAAGCCTGGAAGCCACTGTAGCAAATGTAAAACCCCTCTAGCCCGGTTTTTACCCCCTCCCGGTACGCCCTGAGCTAGGTTACGCCCCTTTTCGTAATATCCCCCTGTAGCCATAACATGCTCCTGTAGTCCCGGATTAGCCCCCGTCCCCGAAACCCCCCATACACTAATACCCCCTGTAAGGTACCCCCCTGTACCAGGGAAAAGCCCCCCAAAACCCCAAACCCCCCGACCAGGCATCCCCCCTGTAGCCAGGAAAGCCCCCTAGGGCCTAAACCCCCCCCCCCTTCCAAATCCCCCCTTATCCCCTAATGCCCCCCGAGCCCGGACAATTCCCCCACCAATATGGCCCCCCCTAGAGGCGCCCTTTCCTGTCTGCCAACCATTTGCCCCCTTCCCTGCGCCCCCCGAAAAGCCCCCTGTGCAGGCTGCTCCTGTACCTTGGCCCCCTTTCCGGCCTTCCCCCAGCCAAGCCCCCGACAGTTCTTTCCCTGACCTTATGCCCCCGTGCCTGCTGCCCCGTGAAAAGCCCCCGACAGGGGTTTCCCCGAAGCCTTATGTTGTCTTTTCCCCCCTTTTTCCAGTGTTTGCCCCCTTGTAGCCAGTGTTTGGGGCCCCCGGGGCAGGGTCTTGCCCGCCCCCCTTGTAGCCCCCCGTGCCTTGCCCCCTTGACCTTCTTTCCCCCCATGAAAACTTCCCCCCGGACCTTCTTGCCCCCTTTACATTTTCCCCTTTAGCCATTTCCCCCGCCCCCCGACCAGTGCTTTTTTTTCCCCCCTTTAGCCGTGTTTTCCCCCCAAGCATTTTTCCCCCCTTTTACCCGCTAGGGGCCCCCCCCCCTTTTTGTTGTCTTTTCCCCCTTGGAGCCCCCCTTCCCCCCCTTGACCAGTTCTTTCCCCCCTTGAGCCAGGCTTCCCCCCCAAAACCAGTTCTTTCCCCCCAGCCATTTTCCCCCCCTTTACCATGTTTGCCCCCCCCCCTTAAATGTTTGCCCTGCCCCCCCTTTACCATGTCTTCCCCCTTAAAAAAAAATAAAATAAAAAAAAACCACTTATAAGGGGTGGCATCCTGTTTATTGGAAAAGGGAAAGAGGGAAAAGCATCAAATCTTAGCCCCTTCCCGGGGCCCCTTCCCCGGGATATTTTTTAAACCCCCTCGAGGGGGGTTTATGAAAACGGGGCCCCCCTTCGACCCAAAAGAAAAAACCCTCGGGAAGCCCCTCAACAGGGGAGGGAAACGGGAAATTTTCCCCCCCTTGACTCACGCGCGGGCGGTTGAAAGGCCCCAGTCCAAGACATGGCGGGGGCATAAGGGGCCCAGGCCCGCAGGGGGCCGGGCCCCCGGAGAGGGGCCAGGCGGTTCACGGGGGGCCCGAAAGAATTGCCCCGCGAGCCCCTTCCCACCCCACTTTTCCCCGCCCTTTTTAACTTGATGGACCCGTTTTTTTTTTTCAACCATACAACTATTTAAAAATTTAATACTAAGGCAGGGTTGGAATCCACGGGAGCACAGAATTTTAAATGTGGAAAAAATCAGAACTGCTTTAAAAAGGGGAATTCCTATCCCATGATTATCTTTATATATGTAGGAAAATAAACATTTTTGCCAATACATTTTTTCTGATTTTGCTTCATTTCAAAGATACAAAAAATTTTTTTTCCCCCTTTTTACAAATTTCCCTTTGCACAGACCACCTCGCTGATCAGCCAAAAAGGGGGAGAAATTCCTGCTGTGTTTTCAGCATGAAAACGCTTTTCTTTTTCCCTCTCTGCTATAATCTTTTTTACTAACAGGAACAGCTCGTACCTGGCCCTCCTGCAGGTTTCAAGCACATACCACCCAAAAGTTTGGGATATTTGAATTCTGCTTGAAATTTCAGGATGAACATAAACTGTCTTGAATTTTTTTTAAATGAACTAAATGAGACCATCTCTTAACTTTAGAATGCACATGTCCAACTATTACTTTTTACTTTTTGCACAGCTTGCTGATCTTTAACACGGAGCTTAATGACAAAATTCACAACAGGTGTTTGATCCCTGAATCACCCAATACATTTAGAAAACCAATATGAAATTGGGATTTAAACCGTCCTCCTCATCATGCTGTTCTCATTTTGACATCATGAGATAAAGACAAAACATTATCAATTGATCAACAATAACTTGCCAAAGTGTTGATTTGCTCTCATGATGTTTAAATGTGAACAGCATGATGAGAAGAACTGTTTAATTCCCAATTCAAATTGAACCCCTAAATTTATTGGGTGCTTCAGGGATCAAACACCTATTGTGAATTTTGCCATTAAGCTCTTTGTTAGGGATCAGCAAGTTGTGAAAAACATACTGAAACACTGAACTTTTGGGCATGTGCATTGTAAAGTTAATAGATGATTTCATTTAATTCATTTAAAAAAAATCAAGAAATTTTATGTTCATCTTGTAATTTCAACCAAAAGCCAAATATCCCTAACTTTTTGGGAGTAGTGTAGCTGTCGAGTGACTGTTATCTTTTATGTAAATACACAGATAACAGTGTGATTGTAGAATCCCACTGTTCATCTCGGCAGCATGAGTTTTTCTTTCACTAAACTGTACAATTTTATATAGAAATATGCTGGATCTTATTTTCTCTGCAATATATTTATATATAATATTTTAATTCATTTTAGATATTATAAATAGAATATTTTAATTAATAATACTAAATATTGCCAGTGTGCCTCTTCAAAGGAACATCCTCTCCTGCATGCACCCTAAAAGGAGCTCACATTTAGAGCAAAACATCATGTTTGAACAATGTAATTTTTTTCAAAACCCCTCCATCACGAATATCCCTCTAACTGGCACAGCTAGAAGTTAGTAGAGCTAAAATGTCAGTCACTGGTGTAGAACTGCCCACGACCTGCATAGGAAGTGGGAGCCTGAAGAGACTGTGAAGAGCAAGTTCTGTGAAAACAACCAAATGAAAAAAAAACCTTTAGGGCATCATGCATTTTTCACCCTCATAGCCTGCAAAGAGGTGTAGATGTTCCCATGGAATATCTCCAAAATACCCCTGGAGTAGTGTCTGCATCAATAGCTGATGTGCAGTGACCATAAGATACCAGTTTGTAGGACAAAATTAAAAGACAGAAAATGTGGTCAGTCGGGCAGCAAGTCAGAGCAGGTGGGATTTTTGCAAGATGAGGATCTGGCAAAAAGACAGAGCAGGTAGCAGACAGTAGTACAGAGTTGGGAACAATCAAGTCTTTACCAGGTTTTTTTGCAATAGAACTACCTTTGTAATCTATCACTGAGGCACTAGAATAAGACGGGAGTGGTCCTTCTATCCTGATGACCTCATTATTAGAAAAAGTCCAGGTAGAAGCACAGAGAAGCACAGAACAAGGGGGTTTAGCACGACTTGAGT
>JAODAL010055274.1:0-24079 GCA_025379985.1 Phyllomedusa bahiana
AATTTTCGCAAACAGGATACGGTAGCTTTTGTAATCTCGTATTGAAAATGATGGCGGTGGTTAAATCCCCCAAAGTTGCAGATAGGGGGTTGGGGTTGGATATAATTCTTTTTTTAAATGTGATGTAAAAAATCTGACCAAAGGAGTTGGAGCTCCTTTAACTGGGTTTTCAATCCCCGAATGAAAGTTTATTGCTAGGAGAGTAGATTTGTTCGCTTTAATTTGTGTATAGACCTGTGATATTGTTCCAGGAATCAAGAGGGCCGGAATAGGAAAGGGGGGGCCCTTCACTTAATAGTCATCAGCATATAAAACTGATTTTTTGTTCTGTATTATATATTGGAATCCCGGAAATTAGTGGGGAGGATCTGATTAGCTGTGCAAAAGGGTTCTACAAAAGTCGTAATTGGGGGTGATAAGGGGCCCCCTGCGGGGTACCTTTGGGAAATTGGGAAGGAAGGGGCCCGGAAACCCTGAGGCAAGACTCTTGCTGAGGAGGGTATAGAGGGACAATATTGCTTAGGAAATGCTTCAACCCCGTTTTTAATAGGCTTCTCTGTGTATTCCATTTACCTGCAAAGGGCCTTCTCTCCATCTAGGAGAGAAGGGCCATAGGTCCTTTTCTTTTTTGCATAGTGCACCCACATCATTACTCCCCTGACCCCTCTTTGTTTGTCTTCCTTGAACAAATCCTATTGATCTAATTGATAAAAGTATAGGATAGTTGTAATCTGTTAGCTATGATTTTTGATTAGAAAAAAAATGTAAATTTAAAAATGGGTCTTAATTAGCTCCCATTTTGGGGGTTTTCCGGGTTTGGGTATCGTGGAGATTGTTGCTTCCAACATCTCTGCTGGAGGAGAACCACTGTCTACTATGTGACGGAAAATGTTTAGGAAGTAGGGAGATAGGACTTGGGAGAAAAGTCTATAATACTCATTGGACAACCCTCGGGCCTGGAGATTTTTTTTAGTTTTTGTTTTTGAACTGTTTAACTCATTGTGATATGGGTTTGTCCAGGAATACTTTCTGCTCCTCTGATAGGGACGGTAGGTCTATCTTTGAAAGGAAGCCAGTATTTGCCGAAGAGGAGACCGGTGTGGTATCCCTTTTCTTTCCAAAATTGTTAGAAATTAGTAGTCCGCAAACCCCCATTCACTATTTTTTGAGGGTCATGTTTTCTTTTTTTTTTGCGCTGGTTTTGTAGTTATTTTCGTCTAGCTTGTGAATTTTTTACTCTCCTACTAGGGTCTTTCCAGGGCGGTCCCACTAAGATAAAAATTCCCTTACTTTTGTTTATTTGGTGTTCAATTTTTTTAAAATGAATTTGTTTACGTTGGGGTTTTTTATTTCTTAACTCGTTTCTATTTTTTAGAAAGGGCGGTCTTTAAATTTGGTTTCTAGTTCCGCAATTTTTTTAGAAGTGATCCAACCTTTTTTCCCCTTTTTTTTTTTTCTTAAGGCTATTGCTATCAAGATCCCTCTTATGTGCGCCTTGTGAGCGCACCACAAGGAGTTCGGAGATGGGGCAGAGGGATTTAAAGTCAAAATTTTCTAAGTGCTTATTAATTTCTGAGACTATGTCGCAGATTTTAAAATAGGTGGTTTTTTACTTTTTTTTAATTCCATTTAAGGTAATTTTGTACATTTTTTTTTTAACTTGGAAAATGAAATTGCATTTTAAATATACTTTTAATTAAAATTATAATTTTGTGTAAACACATGCCTTTCGGGGGCAAAACTCAGTGTGCCCTGAAGCGGGCCCCTATACAGACAGGGGGGGACTCTCAACCCCCAGGGCTGATGTATAGATTTCCCCGGGGGCTCTGTCGGGTCAAGGGGAGTCCCGATCACCTGAAAGCGGGAGAATGCCGGGCATGATCTGAAAAACCCAAAGGGATCGGAGGTTTGTTTTCGTTCCTGCCCTTTTTACAGAGACTGCTCTAAAAAACTCGGCGTGTGTACAGCTTTTTTCCCTGCAAGCTGTGGCGCGGGAAGCTGCAAAGTCCCACTTTCTGCAGTGATGTCTTTTGACGCGCGGGCAAAAGGGGCCGCCCCTGAAGTCCCTGCATCAAAAACGGGGGGGCGGTCTTTTTAAGGGAAACGTTCACACGGCTTTTTTGGGAAATTGGGATTTTGGTTCCGAAAATGGGACCCAAAAAAACCCCTGCACCCAAATGGGAAATTCAAAAAACAGATCCAACACCCATCCAAACACGCACTACGTTTTTGGTTGTGTTTTGGGATGCAGCGGAAAGCACCCTATAAATTTTAACGGGGCCCCCTGCTGGTCTTTGGGGATCAAGAATTAAAATTTGTCAATTTTTGGGAATGGATCCGAAAAAAACGGACCCGAAAATGCAGTGAATCACTTTTGGGGGGAAACGCCAATTTTGGCCTCATATTAAAAGAAAATGAAAAAATCCACTGTATTTGTTAAAAAATAATCGCTTACCCCTGACGATTTTCCCATGTCCAGGATGCCCTTAAATTCAAAGAACCCGGGGATTCTAGCATCGGAGATTAAAGAGCCCCCCCTCGGGGAAAAAAAACCGGGTTTTCCGGTTTTTGGGGGGCTTCAGGGGGAAACATGAAAGGCGTTGGGGGCCCCGGAGAGATGGGGGCCCAGACAGAGTTTATAGGACCCCGGGGTTTCAGTTGTGGGCAGAATTTTTAAAGGGGTCCCGGGAAAACGCGGCCCCCAATTTAAAAAGGGGAAATTTTTGAGGCGTATTTACCTAGACGTAGCCAAACCCCTATCCCCGGGGAGGAACTTTAAGGGGGGTTCCCCTCTTTTTTTTGTCAGCCTGGGTTTTCATACGGGCAGAACCGGGGTTTGGGGTTGTGGGTCCCCCCCAAAATTTGGTCTTGATACCCTAAACCCTGATTGCCCCACGGGGGGGGACTGGGAAAGGAGGAAGCCGGGGGAAGGGGAGGGCGGGGTGGTAAAAAAGGCCATAGACCACCGGGAAAGGAGAAGGGCCAGTAGAGGGGAGTGGGATGATTAAAAAGAAAACTTCCCCAAAGGTTTAAGAAACTCGGACCATTGTCCTGTCGCCGGGACACAAGTTTCGTAGATACTCCCCCAAGATTTGGTTTACCCCCCTCCACCTGCCCCATTTTTTCGGGGGGATGATTGGGAAAAAAAATCCAGCTTGATTTGAAACCGGGAACACAAGCACGCCAGAATTTGGGGACAAACTGGACCCCTTTCGGTCGGGAGACATGGGGAAAAAGGTAAGCCATTTTGACGAAAGATTTTGTTGGTAGAAGAAATTCCTCCCAAAATTTGGGGGAGCAGAAGGAAACCGGGAAGGGGCCCACAAAGTGGGACATTTTAAAAAAACGGCCCGTAACAACCCTTGCCCGAAGTTTCCCCGACGACGGGGGGAGGTTTTGAAAAAAGTCATGCTTTTGTGGGGCCCAAGGAGATTCTGGAACTGGCAAGGGACTAAAGCCCAGGGGGCCCCTATGGCGAGGAACCTTGTTTTGGGCACATTGGGGGGCAGGAAAGAACAAAGTCCTTGACGTCTTGGGGGGCGGGGTTGGCCACCAGTAGTGACGGGGAGTTTAAAGGCATAGGTTTTCGAATCCCGGGTTTGGGCCGGCCAAAAAGAAAAGGCAAATCCCCCCCAACCCAGAATTCTCCCCCGAGTGCGGGGCGCCCCTTTGGTTCTGTGGGGGAAAAACGCTGGGGGAAAGATCCCCCGGACCCCCCAAACGAGGACCAGCGTTCGGGAGCATGATATGCTGAGGCACAGGTTCCTCTCCGGTAAGTAGAAAAAACGGGAGAGGGCATCCGCCTTAAAATTTTTTTCTGGGGGGCCGGTCAAAAAGTGGATCTTAAAATAAAAAACGAAAAAAAAAAAAAGAGACCCCCGGGGCCTGGCGGGGAAATTTAGGCGCTGACCGCGGGTAGGTATTGCGTTTTTTAAATGGTCTGTAAAAAAACGTAAATGGGATGTCGAGCCCCCTCCAAGAGATGTCCCCAATCCCCAAGGGCCAATTTTAGGGAAAACCAAGTTTCCCGTTTTTCCAATGGCGTAGTTTCGTTCTGCCAAAGAAAGTTTTAGAAAAAAAAAAACCCCAAAAAAAAAAAATGTGCGGTTTTGCCTTTGGGGCCCCTTCGGGGGTCAGGACCCCCCCCTGCTCCCACGGAAAGGCATTTTACCTCCAGGTTTAAGGGGTCTTTTGGGACCCGGGCCCGGACCAAAAGGGTGCGGGGGAAAGAAGGCGGGGATTTTAATTGGGAACGCTTCCTCGGCAGATGGGGCCCGCATCTGGGGTTTAAAGGTTTTCCGGGGAGAGCCAAAAATGGGGCCCAAACTACCGTAAAAAAAGGGGAAAAAACTGCCGGTGGTATTTAATTGGCGAATCCAAAAAGCTTTTGAATCCCCGGAGCCCGGGACAGGGCGGGGAATCCCCATTGTTGGTTTCGCGGGAGAGTTTGGGAAAGGACCCATCTGAAGACCTCGATCAGAGACAATGTCCCCCCGGGAAAGGAAGGGGGCCCTGGGGGGGGAAAGGGGGGAAAACCCCACTTCCCCCCCCGGGTTTGGCATACGGGTCGGTTGTCCCGAAAGGCTTCGCAGGACTTGGCGTATTTCTCTGGTGGGCCTGTATTCAGGGGAAAAAAATCAAAATATCTTTCCGGGGTATAAAATTTGAGCGGTGAAAGAGGCCCCCAAACACTTTCTTTGACAAACTCCGGGAAAAAAACGGCCGGGGCGTTGCAAAAGGCCCAAAAAAGGCATCACGAGATTTAAAAATGCCCGGCTCGTTTTTGGGGGAATGCCGTTTTCCCTTACGCCCCCCTTCCGAATTCTGATGGGTTGTGGGCCCCCCAAGTAGATCCAAATTTGGGAAAACCCACTCTACCCCCTTGAGCGGTCAAACAGCTCCGAGATCATTGGAAGGAGGGTAGGGGGTTTTTCAGGGGGGGGGTGATCTTGTTTAGACCCCTATAGTCTATGCACGGAGGGAGAGAACCACCCCTTCTTCTCCCCGAAAAAAAAACCCGGCTGGTGGGGGGGGGGGACTTAAAGGATGAATCCTTTCGGGCAGTTTTTCCTCCAAAATGAAGGCCGACAGGGCCCTGAGTCTCCGGAAAGGACAGGGGGTAAACCCTCCCCCCCGGGGGGAAAGTTTTCGGGGGAGGGGGGTCAATAGGGCAGCCCTTTAAGGGGCCGATGTGGGGGGGCCCGGCGAATCGGCCTCCTTTGGGGAGAAAAAAATTCCCCAAAGTCCGGGTTACTCGGCCGGCAGGCCAGGCAACTTTTTTTGAAAAGCGGGAAAAGCGGGGGAAGTGGAAGGCCCCGGGTCGGGGTTTACCTCCAAGCACCGGCCCGGGAATTCCGGCCCCAATGCGGGGGATTTCCCCCGTTTTCCCCAATCGAGCGTAGGGGGTGGTTGTCAGCCGGGGAAAAGCCCCAAAGGTTTCCCCGAGGAACCCCCGGGACAGAACGTGGAACCCTAATTTTCTTTTTAAAGAAAGAGCCCCCAAACGGAGAGTCACCGGGGGGGGTTAAATGTACCGGTTTTGGGATCAGTGGGAGCCCCCCCATGACCGAAGAGAAAGCGGGCGGTTTTTTCCCAGGGGGAAACGGGGTTTATGGGGTTTGGGGGTTTAACCAACGGGCTAAGTTGAAGTTGGCAAACCCCCCGAGTCCAGGAATGGCAGAACTCCGGAACAAAGGGAAACCGGGGGAAATCAAAAGTCCCCTCTACGGAACATCAGACGTGGGGGGAGGGGGGAAACTGCACCTGGGGCCCGCCTCCTCCCCCCGGCCCCTATTGAGGATTTTCCCCGGATGCTGAGGACAAAGGGGAAGTTTCTGCGGAAGTGGTCCGGGGGGGCGCAGTAGAGGCATAGCTTCCTGCCCGCCCGGGGTTCAGTTTTTGCTCCGTTAAAAGTGACCCTGATCCATTTCATGGGTTTCCCACCTCTGAGATTTGAGGGGGTTGGAATGGGAAGTTGTGGAACACTGGACCCAGGGGGAATCCCGGACGGGGGACGAGCGGGAGTCTTTTTTCCCTTGGCGAAGTCCCTCCTGCCTCTCCCCAACCCTTACATCAATACGAGTAGCTAAAATGAAATTAAAATCTTTTAGGGGGGACGGGAGGTCTTTTTTGCTCCCAAAACGTCTTTTACCCTGCTGGACGGGACCCTTTTGAAAAGGGAGCGAAAAGGGGGCATTGTTCCATGCGAGCTCCCCAAACCAGGGTACAGAATTGAACCGCTTTGTCACCCACAGAAGACTCGCCCCCGAGGAGGCCAAAAAGGGGCCCGGGCTCCCCGGGGGAGGAGGGGCGTGCCGGGTCCCCGAAAAACGGGGCGGAATTCCTGGAGGAAGGTCTGTAGGCCGCAGTCAAAGGGTCGCCTCTGTCCCAGAGGGGGTTGCCCCAAACCAAAGGGGGGTTCCCGGAAAGTAGACTCACAACAAAAGGGCCCCCTTTGACCTCTCCGAGGGAAAATTGATCCCCCAAACCCGCCCCACGTGCATTGAGCACTGAGTAACGAAAACCCCGGGGAGAGCTTGGGTCCCCGGGAAAGCTGGAGGGGGAGAGGGAGCCGAAGTTTGGGTTTACAAAAGGTGGGCCAAAAGGGGGTGTAGATGTAGACGGCCACAAAGGGGGCGGAGACTGTGTGGGATGCAAGAAGCTGACGCATCATGGGGGTTTAGCTGGCCCAACTGCTGACCTTTTTGTTTTGGGTTTGTTCAATTGCTGGGCAAAAAAAAAAAAAAAACGTCCCTGAGATCCGTGATGCTTGGAGGGGCACCTTGGCGGGATTCCCTGGCTGGATTAATGTAAGGGCGGGGGAGTGGTTCCCCCCCCGGCCACCGCAAGGTGGTAGTTAAGCCACCCAGGGAACCCGGAAACTAAAATAGCCCCCCTTTTTCACCAGAGCCCGCCGCAAAGCGGGATTTGGGCTTCTGCGGCGTGAAAGGGTTTCCAGGTCTTTCCCCCCCGGAAAAGTGCCCTTTCTTGCGGTGGCAGCCGAGGGTTTCAGCGTGGGGCAAAACGTTTTGTCCGAGAATCGTAAATCTGGGCAAGGGAGCAGGTCAGGACAAGGGGCAAAGGTTTTGTGGTCGTGGACAGGGGGGGAAAAGGGCGGGGCAGGCGGCAAGGTTCAGTCGAGAAACGGAGCAAGAGGTTGGTCACGGAAAGGCGGGGAATACACTTTGGGAACGGGTTTAAACTAAGGCAAAGAAAAGGAAAAAAAGATTCCCAAACAAGGGGGTTAGTGGGACGTTCCTTAAGTAGGGGGAAAACCCCCAGGGAAGTACCCCCTTTAAAGGGGCGCTGGCCCTTTAAATCCAAAGAGAACGAGCGCGGCCCTTTGGACACAGGCAAACCCCCGCCCCGGCCGGCAGAGGACCGGACGGGACAGGAGCGAGGGTTTTGGTGATCCCTGGGAAATTGCAGGGCCCACCCCCCGGTCGTCCCGCGGCCCGCGGCGGCAAACCCCCACCCCGGTGGGCACCCCGGACAGGGGGTCCCCGGGGTTGGGCCCGCGGCCCCCGGGCCGGGGGAAACAGGAGGGGCCGTGACAATCGGGTTTTTTCAAACAAAAAAAAAGTAATTATTTCTGTTTTTCTTTGGATAAATCTTCCCCGCTAAACAGTTTCAGAAACTTCTAGCTTAAAACTGACTTTAAATTTGAAAACGGAGTTTGAATACCGGGGTTGAATTTCAAGAGCTATATGCTAATTTAAAACAACTTGAAAAGGGAATGACAGAGCATCTTAAAGAAACTTTGAGGTGAGACAAACCCCCTTTTAAAAAGGTTTTTCTCATTATGCTGAGTCACAGAGTCACAGCCCGCTTCAAAATTCACATTCCTGGTTAAAGGGTATGGGGGGGGCCTGCTGAAGTTTATTGGGATGTTATCTCTGCTTTTTTTAGTGACCTCTTTCAGTGATATGAGTTGTAGAGGGTTTATTAAAAAAGCGGTGACAAGATTTTAGCTCTTAAAGGGTTTTGGCATTTCAAAAAAGTAACATGAAAAATGCCTTTTTTTGCTGCCCAAGACCCACCCAAAGGGGTTTGGAGCCCATTTGAAAAAAGAGAGGGAAGTGGCCTGTAATCTAAAAAGGGAAATTTTGAAAAAAAGGGAGGAGAAAAGATCTGCTGTAGCTCTGCAAAGGGGAAACAAAATCAGAACAACCCCGGTTTTTTAGTAATAATCTTTATTTACCCCTTTCCTAAAAAGTTTGAAAGCCCCAAACAATTTAAATGGGGGAAAAACACCTTAAATTCATCAAAATGATAACTATAAAAAGGTTCACAAAACTGCATTTGGGGGTTTCCCCCAAAAATGACTCGTTAGTCTATGGGCCCCTCAGTAAACAGGTTTCCCTCCACAGATGTTCCAAAAGGAACCCCCAAAAACAGATGTAAAATATTTTAAAAGTCCCAGAAGATAAAGTTTGGACGGGTGGAACCTTCAGGTGATCCCTGTAGCGTGTCGACCTGTGATTCTGTTGTGTGCACGTCTTTTCCTGAGCAGCTTCTTTTGTCAGATCTTCATGGGCATTTTATGATTAACCTGTCCCAAAATACTGTTCAAATGTCTGATAATGTTAAAATGTCTAATTCCCCAGAAATTTTCCTTTTACGCTCCAGGTCATTTTCGGGGCCCACAAGTTCAGAAATTGAGGAAAAAAGTATTTTTTTTGCTTTTTCTCAATCTCAGGGAAAAGGAAAGCTACAATTTTGGGATTACAGTCTTGATATTGTTGTGGGGACAAGCGGAAAAAGGGGGGATTATGGTAATATCAGATAGGGGTTATATGTTCCAAATTTTTTTTTTCTAAAGTTTAAAAAAAGCCAGTAATTTTCTTTACTCTTTTTTGCTGACCCCCACCCCTACATATTAAGTTTTTTGCAAGAATTGGGGGCAATAGGGTTTTAAGGGGAGGCCCTTTGGGCTTGCCCCAGGGGAAAAAGGGGAAACCCCCCGTGGGCTCCTGTCCTGTCATGGTATAATGGAGTTATTTTTAACTGCATATAAAATCCTCAAAGAGATAAAAAAACAGGGAAAGAGAGGGGAAACCAAAACAAGTGGCAAAAGGCCCTAGGAGGCATGGACAGTATTTACAGTGCTATAGGGGATGCCCCTAAAATTGACTCCCCCCGGTGGCCCCGAAAAAGCTCAACTTGGGCCCCTAGAACAAATCCACCTGTGGCCCAAAGGCACCCCCGTCCGACACTGGGGATAGTTATGGGGTTTTTTTAAATTTTTTTTTTTTTTTAAAACAAAAATAAAACTGACTTTTTCTTTTGTTAAGCACCCGTAAATTTATATATCCCGTGCTCCTTTTCCCTTTAAAAAACACAAAAAAAAAATTTCCCCCACCTTAAAGCCCCATTGTGACAGGGATCTCATCTTTTAAAAGAAAACATTAGGGTTCCCCCCGGGTTAATGGCTTGTTGCAATTTTACTAGGTTATATTAATGATACTAAGCATATCATCTTTACTTTTTCCTTTTAAATTTTCTGGTTTAAGTGATAAAATTTGGATTTTGTTTAATGCAACATAAATTAAAAACCTTATTCCCCATGATTTTTTCTAAGGGGTTTTTCTAAAGCTGGTTTTTGATACTTTTTTCCCAGTAAAGCTGATTCACTTTAAAAATTTTTTGGGTTTAAAGGGGATATGATAATTTCCCGAAACACAAATTTTTCAAATTGGGGGAAACAAAAGGGGTTTTTCATCCCAAAATTTCAGGAGCGGCAATGGGGGGAAAATTTCGCCATCTTTTTTCTACATTTACATGGCTTGGTGGGGAAACCCAAAGTTTATTTTTAGTCATAAGAATCCGTATGCTCCATTTCTGGTCTGGTATGGCCATTACATAGATGATCTCATAATCACCTGGAGTGGGAATGTGGCAGCCATACCAGACTTCATTCAGTAGCTCAATAGTAATTGTTTTGGATTTTCCCACCACCCACATACAATATCATTTTTAGATCTTGTGCTTACAGGAGCTATCACATCGAGATTCAGACCCTTTAGGAAAGATACTGCAGGAAATTCTACGCCCTTAATCGTGCTACCCACTGAACACAATTAAAGCCCTCTCTGTAGGAGAATACATTAGGCTTAAATGCAATTGTTCTGAAGTAGTCTCTTTTTAATCAGAATCTAATAAACTCATGACCAGACTTCGTCAGCCTGATTATCTTAATTGGATGCTAAATTCAGCATTCAAAAAAATTGCTGACCTATCTCGGGATCACCTTTTAGCCTCAAAACAATTCTAAAATTACAGGTACTTCACGATTAGTTTTTTTCTACTACTTATCCAAAAGTATTCAAAATTATCTCTAATATTTTTTTACAAACATTTACCTGTTTTATATAGCGACCCCCTTTATCATTCAATATTATAATCAGGATGCAGATGTGTAGCTAAGAAAGCTCATACATTAGGGAACATTTTATCTCCCTTTATATTACCATTCCAATCTAACACAAAATCACTGATGCTCCGTGTAAAAAGCACCCTTAGACACTTTGATAAAATTGCAACAAATGTAAGGAGTTTGTGAACATTTGTTGCAACAGATATGTTTAGGGTGCTTTCATACAGAGTGTTTTTAATGCGTTTTTGTGTACAATATACACCCATTAAATTTTGCTGTGCCTTTCTGCACAAAAAACGCATTGAAAAATGCAGCAGAACATTTGGTTCCTTTTTGGATGCGTTTTTTTATATGTTTTTATACAGAAAGTCCCAGCAATTAATGCTGTACATTTCTGCAGAAAAACGCATTAAAAAATGCATTAAAAAAGCACCAAAAAACACTCTGTGTGAAAGCACCCTAAACATATCTGTTGCAACAAATGTTCACAAACTCCTTACATTTGTTGCAATTTTATCAAAGTGTCTAAGGGTGCTTTCACACGGAGCATTTTTGGTCCGTTTTTTGTGCAGAAAGGCACAACAGTTAATTCTGTGCATTTCTGAACAAAAAAAGCACCAAAAAAATGCATCATAAAACACTCCATGTGACAGCACCCTAAACAAATCAGTTCTGTGATTAACAAAATAGATTACAACATCAAATGTTATGTTAATTGCAACACCACCTTTGTGGTTTATCTACTCACATGTAATATCTCTTGCTTGCAGTATGTTGGCAGTACATCTTGTGCCCTGAAGGTGAGAATACGTCGCCATTTATCTGATGTAAATTCTACAGCTTTTATCAAGTCTCTGCAGTATCTGCCACTGCATACAAATGCATGGCAGAAATACTTCCTCATTTTTGGGGGCATGTATGAATGAAGGCGCCTAATATGTATTAAGGTTACAGATAGGCTGGAAATAAGAGAAAAATCATTAGAATAGCACGTCAGTGAATAGAAACTATAGTAATGATCCTGCTTGGAGGACCACAGAATAAAGGGTGAGAGCCGCAAAAATACATTTCAAATTTAATGTATTAAAAATGTAAAATATAACAGTCAGTACAGCATCATCAGTGGCTTATGTAATGTAAAATTATTTTAAGTTTCTAGGAATTTTAAATATATTTTATGGCAGATATTTCTATATTTTGGGGACATTATATATTTTTAGATAATTTTATATGATCACATTTTTCATCAAATTGTAATAATTCAATTTTATACAGTTTGATATTTATCCTAAATTCCTTTTTATTATTGTACTGGTGTAAGTGGAGAACTATTGCACATTATGGCCCCTTAAAAGAATTTGTAGATTCACTTCGACTCCTCCAGCTCAGACAGACCACATTGAAATAGGTCTGCCTGTCGGAAACAGTTTAAAGTGCCCCGTTTTGCCGACCGGCATTCATACATGCGTCAAAGTTTCCGAATCTGGGGAGACCTACCCCCAGACCCCCACAGAACGCCCCTTCATGTCTGGCACATTTGAAAGTGGTTAAGCTTTTGACTAATGTGCCCAAAAACATGGGTAGGTGCGTCCAACAGCGGAGCCGGCACAGTGGGGCGCATTTTATGCCAGAAAAAGTGTGAAAACTCCCTTCATACATGCCTCTTTGTGTCCAGGGCATTGAAAGGGTTACCCTACCAATACTCTGGAATTGTGAAACTTTTTGGATATTTCTTTTAAGAACATACGCACCCCATGGTCTCAACAGACGTACAAATATCATATTGCACTACTCAGATAATAATTTATGTTATTATTTGATTGATGTTTTATGCCATGATCATGTGAAATGTTATTTGCCAATAATATTGGTTGTTGACACCTTTTTAAATGTATTCTCACAAGGATTTAAACATGCTATTATAAGGGGACCTTAGCCTGAAAAAACGTAACAGTCCTTTTTTGTTAGTCTCAGCATATCTTTTTGTGGAAATAAATTTATTTTGTTTTACTACAAGCCGCTGGATTTTTTTGCCACATTTTCTCTAAAGCAGATGTGAACCAGGCCTTAGAGGTAGAAAAAAAGTAATTGTGGTTTTACTGAGTTTTCAGTGTGCTTAGTCTATTGTTAATTTCATATCCTAACTTGTCAAGGTGTTTGATGCTCTACTTGTTGCTCTAGTACCCACTGTTGGTAACCTCTTTGCTTAAGTCTGACAGTAATGGCTTCAATAGATTGTAAGTAGTCGTGCTTATCACTGCAGGCTCTTCATGCTCATATGTACTTCACATGGGTATTTCCTTAATGGTACCAGCTGAATAGCAACTATTCACTTTAAATATTGTATTCCTTGACTGAGGCTTTATATACATGTCCTTAGTCAGGATCTCCTTTCTACAGCAAATCCAAAACTAGCATTTTAGGACTTAATTAAAAAAAAAAATTTGTGATAATTGTGATGTAACTGAACTGACTAAGGGTGCTTTAACACAGTGCATTTTTGATGCATTTTGTGGTGTGTTTCTTTTTGCAGAAATACAAGCAATTAATGCTGTGAATTTCTGAAAAAAAGTGCCCTTTTAAAATGTACCAGAAAAACGCATTTTTGTGAAAGCATCCTAAGGAAAGCCTTAAATTATGATAAAATTCTCTTTTCAACCAGTTGAAATCTATTCCTTTATTTAGAAAATGTATCCTTTGATATGCCATAGATGTACGAAAAAGGGATACTCCTGTTTCAAATTAGTTCTGAAGTTAAATATTTTAATAGTTATTGAACAAGACCAGAGGCGTCGCTAGGCAGTTTTATCCGGGGCACAAGCACCAGATAAAACTACCTGTGCTCCGAACCTAGGCGGGCTCCAGGTCCCTGCTGAACCAGACCCTGTTATTATTGGTCTACTTGAGGGATGACAGAGGGATTTATGGATTTTGAGTAGAAACTACAAATAGCAGAAATTGGGATTATACATGTATATCTTTTTTTTACTCTTGACTGGTCAATAATCTTTCCTTATTGTTCTACAGGCAGCATACAAAGGGTTGATGTACAGATCCTTCTGTCTAGGGCAGAAGAAAAAACAGTTGTAAATAAAACTGCCAAGCGACACCCCTGGTCTGGTTCAATAACTTTCTCAGTATTCAACAACTTCAGCAATAACTAGTACAGGAGTATTCCCATCTCATACATCTATGACATATCCAAAGGATACTGTCAGGATACGTTCGTCTGGGCAGTCTCCCACCTGTTTAGCACAACGACCTGCGAGGGTTAATAAGTCTATCCTGGGACCACACCCGGGGAGAGGTGCTGCTCCTGAGCCAGGAGGGACAGCTCTCAGGACCAATCGGAGGGGGCGGTGTCCAGGAGGAGGAGGAGAAGAAGCAGAAGAAGAAGAAGAAGAAGAAGAAGAAGAAGAGTGGGCTGGGTGGCAGTCAGGGCCCACTGCACCTCCCTTGACGTGACAGATACATTTTCTAAATAAAGGAATAGATTTCAGTGGTTGGTAAAGATAATTTTGGGTGCTTTCACACAGCGCAGTTTTGGTGCGGTTTTAACTTCACTCCAATTAAACTGCATTTATTACCAGAAAGCTTTTTCACTTACCTAAACTGTTTGGAAAGTGAGTAATCAGTGTGTTTGTATCCACCAGACTTCAAACACAGTAATTGATTACTTACCTGAAACACCTTTCCGAACAATTTAGACAACTGAGAGAAGCTTGCTGGTAATAAAGGTAGTTTAATTGGAGCGCAGTTAAACCTGCACAAAAACAGCACTGTGTGAAAGCACCCTGTAAAAGACCCACAAGGACTAGAGTGAGGCGTATTTTTTCCTTCGAGTTCACACAGGTTTCTATGGTTACCTGGTTGCCTGACCATATATCTGTTATCTGATCAGTTGAGAGAGCAGGGAGTGATGTCACTATGGATGGACAGCTTAGTCCAGACAAAACTAATTATCTCTTACAAGATTACAAATCTTACACTTGTCAATGTAACAGCTCAGCTAGTTATAGAGAAGGTAAATAAGCTCATCACTACTACAGAACCACCCACAGACTTAGGAGACAGAGTACGTGTAAGGGCATGTCCCCACGGCACGGGTTTTCGGCCGGTTTTTCAGCCGGTTTGCGGTTTTTCAGGTCGGCCGAAAATGAGCACAAGGTCTTAGGGAAAACCCTGCAGCAACCCCCACTGCCGCTTTCCGTCGGGCTTTTTTCCGCCTGTGGTCCGGCCCCAAAAACATTGGATAGCACAATTTTCCCGTCCGGTTTTCGACAGAATTGTGATCTCAAAATGGAAGGGGGAGGGATACGGGCCCCGGCAAACCTTATTTCTTTTATTGAGAAAACACCTTAAGTGCTATTAATACTCCTTTCTGTTGCTTACCGCTGTAAATAAAACAATATGGGATTTCTGCTGTGGCTTCAACACATTGGTGGACTTTAACAGTAGGCTAAATACATTTTTCTAAGCAAGAGGTATTGTCTCTTCCCCTACCATCTGCCTGTGCCTGCATCTCTGAGCTCCTGGTACTGCAGTGTTTTCCTGAGGTCAGAAGCATTTTAAAAAAGTGTCCCTTCTTGTTCTCTGTACTGGTAGGGGAAATTGGGGAGTTTCTGTGTAAGTAAAAAATTTAAAAAAAAATTACACAGGATCTGATAAAGGTTTTGCCAATGGCAATAGGGCAGTGCACTTGCCAGCAAGCTGTTTCTCAGCAGCTTAAAGAGGTTATCTCACTACATAGATCATATCTGTAATGTTGGGGACAGTAAAAATAAAGATTTTTGCAACTGGTTTGTTTTTTTTCTAAACATTTATAACAGCAACATTATGTATGTGATATTTGCTTGCATAACCAGGATTGAGTAGGAGGCACAAATTGAAATACGGGTATATTAAAAAAAAAAGAATGGTTTGGCAGGGTGGAAATATTGTTTTGTTGGGGTTTATTCACTGACAGGTAGCGGGTATTTTGGGACATTTAATATGCACGTGGTGCAACATGGTCATGGTTGCGGGCATTATTCTTTTACTATGTATGGCAGGTGAAATTTGTAGACACTTTTTTTTATGGGTTACTCATGACAGTAGTAGGTATATTTACTTTTATAGCATATTGAACATGGTTAGGTTTTTGGGGAAATTTTGACTGATATTTGCAGTCCTTTTTTTTGTGGGGGTTTTTACTGAGCAGCAGGGATATTGATGTTTTAATATGATGTGGTGGGGGTAAGTGATTATGGCAATGTGGAAAAATTTTAGGTGGGGGGGAGTGATAAAAGGGTGGTTGGGCTATGGAGAAAAAAGGTGGAGGGGAGGTGGGTTAAGGGTGAAGGTGGAAGGTGGTGGGGGCTTGGGGGGATAGGTGGAGGGGTGGGGGAAATGTGGTGTAATAGGTGCGGGTTTTTTTTTTTTTGTTGGCATTAAGATGTATGCATAAAAAAGGGGGGGAGGATGGAAGAAAGGGGGCACAGAGCACAGTCATGGCTTCAGGACAATGTTTTGTGATGTGCCCTGGTGCCATTTCTAGAGTAGAGAACCCTTTTGCACCAAAGCAGGAGGTTCCATAACTCTGTCCGGGGGAGGGGGATTCGGCTATTTATAAAACTTTCCCATATGATCCGGTACAGTTGGAAGTAAACTAAATACGAACAAACCTGGAGGAAAACCTTGAGTGGCTGCAAAAGACTTGAAACTTGGGTTTTACTTTTCGCAGGACAAAACCCTAAACATACATTCTAAAATAGAAAGGGGGTTTTTAAACAAAGCAATTAAGGTTAAAATTACCCAAAGTCCAGGCATAAATCACATTTAGAAACTATTTAAATTTCATGCAATTTCCCCCGTTAAAATTTTGATCACTTTTGGGGTTTACCAAAGGGTCAATCACAGTAATCCCATTATAAAGGGTCCTTTTAAAAAAATAATTTTTAAATCTATATTAAAAAAATTTATAATGAAGACAAAAAAAAAAACAGGGAGATAAAAAATACATACAAAAACTAACCATAAACATTCTTATCCCAGACCGCCGGCATTTCATTCTTCGTCCAGTTTTGGGGGCAGAAGAACATGTCTATGTGAAGGGGGAGGGCTTTTTTTCCTTTAAATTTGGAGAAAAGCTGTCCCCCCCCGGCCGTGTGACGGGCCCCAAAACGAGCACATACCAGTCGGAAAACAACCGGTATTTGTCCCCGGTCTTGTAAAAACCCCTTATAGGTATCCACTTTTTATTTTTAATATCATCAAAAAACAGTATCAAAAAGGGGGCCCAAAAGAGCAATGATCACAGTTTGTTTTTCTCTCGTCGTGTCCTGTGCAAAAGGGAGGGGAAATTTTGATATTTTCTCACCCTAATATAAAAAAAACCCAAAAATAACCCTGTGGACGCATATTTGTCCCCCAACAGGGACGACCCCACACAAAATAACCCAAAAACTCACTAGTAAATCTACCAAAAAGTTCTCTACTGTCATACTCATTAAAAATATAAATACAGAACCATAGAATTGTTCCTTAAAAATAGTCACCCCTTCCATTTATTTCACATCACATTAAAAATTTTTCTCTTCTAGGTAAAGTTCAGGACCCTCTTTTGGTTCACAAAAAAAGTTTGTGCACACGGCGTTTTTAATACTTTTCTTTCCAAAAACTAAAAAACCTGTGAACAATAGCTAAACCGTCCAATGTGGGGGTGTTTTTGGGGAAAAATGTTTTTCCGGACGCCTGCACAAGCCCCTGCGCGTCCGTGCTCTACCCCCAGCGGATCCCCCCCCGAAAGCGGGTTCGGGGGGGCCGCTCACCCTCCCTTCCCCCCGGGTTCATTTCCCGTCCACTCCTGCTCACCTGTTCCCCCCCCCGCCTGGGTCCGCCCCCGGCGCGGGGGGGGCGGATTCGATTTTTAAAGGGGGATTGCGCCGGTAATTGGCATTCCGGGCACTGCCCTATTTAAGTCCAGATCTTCCTGGGGGCCTTCACCGGATCCTTTGTGAAAATTTCCCTTGGGGAAACTTACCAGAACGTTTGTCGCCATCCTTTACCCAACCCCAGTCTACGTTTACCGACCACGAACCTTGCCGCCACCCTGACCCTTTTCCTGTCAACACCAAACCACCTCCCTACCCTTTCCCCCTGTTTTCCCCGACTACTACCTCCGCCGATCCTGTACCCCCGCCTCCCTTGGCCGCCACCCAAAGGCAAACCCCCCAAAAACTGGTTTGACCCCCCGCAGCCCAAACCTCCGCTTTTTTCCGGGGCCCTTGAAAAACCACCTACTTTATTCACCCTTTTGGCTTTTCCCTGCCTGGGGGCAGTGGGCCCCCCAAACCTTTTCAGTCCCTAAATTTTAAATGGGGGGTTTTTGGGTGTAAAAGGAATTAGAATTTACAGTCAATTCATTGAAATTAATCCTCAATGCACTAAAAACTTTAAAACAATTTTCTAAATTTTATAGGGTTTTTTTTTAAAAACAAGAAACACAATGAATTGTTGATGGGTTTTGGGTTGTTTGGGGGTTTGGGGGGGGGAAAAATTTTTAGAAAAAGTTGAAATAAAGGTAAAATTTTTTTGAAATTAAAGTATGGGAATAAATTTTTAAAGAGAAATTTGAATTTTGGAAGTTTAAAAAATAAAGGTTAAAAAAAATTTAGGAAATATTTTATTTTATTTTTATTTGTATTTTATTGTCCCGAAAGAATTTAAATTTTAAAGGTACACCCCCCGGTATGTTAAAATAACGTTTTGGATAATTGAGTGTTTGACAAAAATTTTTTTGGGAATGTTTTTTATTGAGAAATTTTTTTGGTTTTTTTGTTGCATTTGTTTTTTTTTTAATTTTTCTTAAAAATGGAATAAATTTTAAAAAAAATTAAACCTTTTTATTTCTTTTTTGATTTTGCTGTGAATTACCAAAGTTAACAAGCGGTTAAATAACTTTTTAACTTAGAAAACCACATATTCTTTATAGACATGGTGTACAGGTATATACAGATATATCTCTACATATCAGTACTTAAGATTTAAAAAAAAAAATTAAGATTTTTTTTTTTTGCAAGACTACTAAAATTAAGATGTAATATGTCGCATTGTCTTGCTGGCAGATCACATGCATCTCAGGGAAGAAATTCAGCATGTATGTGTGGGGAGTGATCTGCAATTATGAATTCATACCCAAATCTGCTAAAGCGACTTCCTTATGGATAATACCATGATGACTTTTTCCAGACCATGATCCCAAACCACTACCACCACCCTTTTTCTTCGAGCAAGGGTTACAGATGCTTGTTCTCTAATGTTCTCATCTACACACCAACGTCCATTCTTTCAATGAAACAGAAAACATGACCCATCAGAGAAGAAAACTTTTTGCCAATCAGCAGAGGTTCAATTTCGATACTGCTGTGAAAATTAAAGCCTTTTCTGGTGACACAACTTTATTAGCAGGGTTGCAGTGACCACCATCTGCTTCAGAGCCCCATATGCAGTAAGGTTCATTGAACTGTTTTAGACACATCTGGTAGCCTCCGGGTTTTTCCCTCTGGCAGTGAGCTGTTCCACAGTAACTTTGTCAGACTGCCATTGTGCACTTTTGTAACTGACATCAAACCTATCACATCAATGGTACATGGTGGCCGCAGTTTCCTTGTGCTCATTTTGAAAATGGTGCCATTTGTCCACTCAGGATAACACTTTCACCGCAGCAACAAACAAATAGTTCATAAACTGCACACTTCAGAAATACTGCCATCTTGGTCAAAAGCCATAATTATACATTTTACAACTTAATAACCATGCGACAACGAAGGATATATGTTTAGACAGTCTATCACACACCTTGAATACCTATCAGCAGCTATCAAAAATGTGATACCTTTATGTGCTCCCAATGTTAAAGTACAAAGTGGTCATAAAAATGGACTCATAGATATATACATATATAAAAAGTTTGGGGGACCCCTATTAATTTTAAAAATATTTTTATTTTTAAATATTTGGGTGTTTTCAACGCCATTTCAATTTTATAATCTAATAACTGATGGGCCAGTAATTTTCCGGATTAAGAGGGTTTTTTGTACTAAACCCCAAATTTTGCAATTTAGTTATTAGATAATCAAATTGAAATGGCTGTTTGCAAAAACCCAAATATTTAGAACTAAAAATGATTTAGATTAATAGGGGTGCCAAAACTTTTTCATATGAAATGTATACATATTCCTTTTTGGGTAAATAGGATTTCACAACTTTCTGCTAGAGCCTTGGAGAACAGAGAGGTGTCTGCCAATGCAGCAATGTCTAAATTCATTGCTATAGGAGTTTTAAGAATAGACAAGTATGTGTGGTTATCAATAAAAATCTTATTTATTTGTGTGTTTTTCTTTTTTTTTTGAATTTTGTACACGGGTTTTCAATCGACTGTACTAGTTGTTTTGTATATAAATAATTTAAAATAATATAGAAAAAATAGTAATCTTAAGGTTAAATTAAAATTTAACACTTATTCATTAAAAAAAAATATTTAAAAGTTTTAAAATAATACTAAAAAATGATGGACAGAATCTAACTAACACAATTTTGCTAAGGTCCTGTTGGGATCACATTTTTAACCTACAGTGAAGGCATTTGTCAGGAGACTGCAAGTATCCCACTAATGGAATTCAATGGGATTTGTTTACCTGGTAGACTGGGGCCCAACTCTCTTCTTCCCCCTGCAAATTGCCACCCTCCCTCCAAATCACCATGACATTAATCTATTGTTCTCCCTCCCTCCTCCATATATAGTTTTTTTCCTCTGAATTGTTATCTTGCCACTCCACTGATTCCAAAAGCTTTACTCCTGCCTCCTGGTGACCCTAGCTTCTATCCACAGCATCAAAATCAGAAACCACAAAAGTTACCTTAGAAGGGACCTGTGATTGGGCACATTTATCAGTTTTGTGCCACTTTCTTTTATTAGTAAATTCTGTAAAAAGGTTTCTTCTATTTTTTCACTCACTACCTATGAGCCAACATCTTTCTGAACTGTGCAACAAGCATCCTATGGACGGGGCTGCTGTTAGAATTGTCTTGGGAGGCTGGAGCCCACAATGCTCCTGCTACTTTTCTCTGTAGCCCAACAGGTAAGATGAGAGATCACATGTGTACCTCTCTCCAAGTGGGGAGCATACCTAAAATGTCTACATGTAGTTAGTTTTGTTGTTTTTAAAGTAATTTTTTTCTGTAAAATACTGCAGGGAATTTGTTTAGCTGTGTCTACCAAATTTTTTTGGGCATATAGAAATAGCACATTTTGCCCAATTCTCTGTGACGCTTCCACTCACATTTGACTGCCACCTTGGATCAGCCTGGGGGTCACGCTTGGCTTTTGGGATTGCAATTCTTAGTAGAGTGATTATGGCACTTTGACATATAGCATTCCAACACTAGGCGTCTTTTGAGACTGGCCTCAGCCAGTTTTATTCACGCACAGGTTTACATGTACAGCAACAAAACAAATCCTCAACTGTCCGACAACTAACTAAACATAAGAGTTACTGTACACTACCAGAGTCTGGCCTACCGCAAAAGTGCCCCCAAACCATAGTATTCTTAGGGCTTGTCCCCACGGCACAGGTTACTTATTGGGTTTTCAGATGGTTTGCGGTTTTACAAACTGTCTGAAAACCGACAAGCAACGCTCCCCCATAACGTCAATAGAAATCCATTGCAGTAGTCCGAAAAACTTAGAACATTTTCATTATTCTGCCCAGTTTTCATGTGGGTGTGAAGGTGGACAACTTGAATCCGACCGGTATTTGGTCTGAGCCGTGTAAACGTACAGGGTTTCCTCAAACTTCTGGGCTAGAGCCCCCTCTCCAGCTCCTCTTGATGCTCCTAGCTCTTGGGAGCCAACCCCACCCCCCTGATTACTTGGAGAGACAGATTTTTTATAGGCCTGGGAAACCCTGGACCTGAAACGTGGGAACGGCCACCAACTCAACTGCAGCCATTCCAGGAAAAAGCCAGCCCATAATGGCTGGGCATTTACTGTACTAGGGATAGGGGTCAGCAACTTAGTGTTGCTGACCAACAGCAAATGGCTTCCCGCACCGAACCCCGGCCCTTGGTGAACAAGTTCCTGGCAGGTGACATGCTGTACGCCACCTAATGACAGGACCATGCGACCACCTATGGGCACTCTGCCACAGCTCATTTGAGCAAACTTTCATAAAATTTTTAGGGGATATGTGAACGCTGCCCCCCGAAAAGAGTATGATCCAACAGTATGTAAAGAAAGTATCTCAGTAATTTATAAAATTTTGTCCCGTTTAACGTGAAAAGTATCTCAGCCATACCACTTTGAAACAGGTATGGATTTCTACGATTTCGCTTCAAACTTTGGCGCATTTGTGGTGCATAGGATGACTTGGCGTGAAAACGCCCCCGCATCTTTGGCACATTCAAAAGAGTTGTGTCTGGCACATACAATGATAGAACAGGGCTGCACAGTTTGTTTGACTCAAAGCATGCCAAAAAAGGCACATCCCCTTTCGTACATGTCACCCTTAGTATTTTTATGTCACTCTTGCCCTTCCCACAGCTCAAAAGATCTGCTATAATGTTTACCGCTCACTGACGATGACAGACTGGTAAGATAGTAAGGCAATAAGGTTGTATGGAGCGGAGTCACACAGTGAGTCCACTCCATACGCAGCAAGTGCTAGCTAATTATTATACCTGACAGTAAGGAACAAGCCACCTCTGGTCCCTGCTTTTTAAATTCATTTAGACACCGCGCAAATGTGGTTGCAGCGCAAAATTCCTCATGCTTATCGTTCCCTCTATTCTTTTACTTTCTACCCCCTTTACAAAGAAATATAAATGAAAAATCCGTAATAAAGTCCATGTTATATAAATAATATATGTAATATAAAAATAATATAATAATAAATAATACATAATTTATCACTGAACACCGTAGAAGAAAAAAAAATCCAAATGACAAAATTGCAACTTTTTCGTTTAATCCCCTAAAAAATTGGAATAAAAAGTGAACAAAAAGTCAAATCGATCCCAAAATCTTGTCAATAAAATATAAATTTCAGTCAGGTCCATGGGTTAAAAAACAAAAAAGTTATTGGATGCAAAAAATAGCGCTGCAGCACAAATTTAAGAAGTAGAGAATGTTTTAATTTTTAAAATTACTAAACATAATGAACATAACAAAACCCTACATATTTGGTATCACTTGAATTGTGCTGATCTGCAGAATACAGACACATCATTTATACCAAAGAGTTAAATCCATAAAAACAAAACCATTGTAAACATGGCGCATGTTCTTTTTTCACATTTAAAGGGTTGTCTCATTACAAAGATTGCTTTTTATGTTAAAGATCTTGCAAAAACAAGTCACTTTACAATATAAGTCCATTAACAGTCCTACCTATTCCTAGATATCCCCTCTTGTATGGGCTGCATCCGCTCCTCAGGTCGCTATAGATACAGACCTGCTTGTTCTCTCCTGATAGGCTGTCAGCATTGGTTGCTATAGTTACAGACCTGGCTTCTACTGCAGCCTAGTAGAAGCCAGTAAACATGCCCCTGAATTAAAAATGAAACCAAGAAAACAGGACTGAGGTAAGGTGAATCAATGTAGTGAGACAAGCCCTTTAACTCCATTAAAAATGTTTCCGGTTTCCCAATAAATTTTGGGTCATGACACCATTAAAAAGTACAACCTCATAAAAAAAGCACTATATTTATTTAAAAATTTAAGGGTTTTGGGGGGCAGTTTGGGAAAAATAAGCGCCCTTTTATTATGACCAAGCCCCTAAACTTTTCCATGCAGATTAGAGAGGTGCCAACAAATGTGAAGCATCCTCCATTTCGTTATATGGGATTCCTCAGCTCAGCTGTTCTCTGAAGCACAAAGCACCTCTTTGAGGGGTCCTTTCTCCAGATGGTGGGGGTTCCAGAGGTGGATCCGCATCTATCAGATATTTATTCCATATTCTATTTATATGTCATAAATGTCTGGGATAGGAAAACCCCTTTCAATGAATTAATCTACTATATGTAAAACCAGACAGGAAGTGTTATGTTCTGGCATTAATAAAATGCACGAAAAAAAACACATTTTAAAATGGCAAGATTTTTTTTTTATCATTTTACCAGGCCCCTCAGCAATTTACCACAGCACCATGGTGTTACACTACACTCCTCCCATTCAGTTTCATATTCTCCCTGATCTTACACTGACATCCGCACTACAGGTAGTTTTACTTAAACACTAGACCCCTACTCCTATTTAAGAGCCTCTGGCATAAATATCCTACTGATTTTAGCTACAACAAGGGCACCTAGTGGCAACTGTGGAAAGTACTAGACTGAATCCTGTACTTGCAATATTACAGTGAATACGCAGTATATACAACATACACAGATGTAGAGACATAAAAACTAAACAGGAACAAACAAACAAATACAGTTCTTAGGCTAAAAAAAAAAGGAGCAAAAGGTGCTGTCCCCTCATAAAACGGCCGGATAGACAAAACGCAAGTGTTTTTTTGGCAATAACATGCAGCAGCAGAAATTTTGTAGGTGCAACTGTGAATTGCACAGCTGTACTGGGGGAAATGATGTAAATCTTTAAATAGGTTAAAGGCCTCAATTGTGTTCAGGAGGGAAAGGTATTTAATAAGAAACTTAAAAGAGAACAAA